>JAKUCV010004785.1:3050-13197 GCA_028386065.3 Turnera subulata | reverse complement strand
CCATTCTTCTTCTTCTTATTCTAGTTTCACTACCCTCTATTTTCTCATCAGCATCATATGTCACTATTACTACAGGCAATGAAACAGACAGACTGAGCTTACTTGAATTGAAAACCCAGATAAGAAGTGACCCTTTTGGTGTTTTGAGCTCCTGGAATGAGACCATCCATTTTTGCCAGTGGCATGGTGTTACCTGTGGTCGTAGGCACCAAAGAGTCACCAAGTTACAGCTCAACTCCTCAAAACTTGAAGGCTTCATGTCTCCCCATATTGGGAACTTGAGCTTCCTAAGGATATTACGGCTCCAAAACAATAGCTTCGGTGGCGAAATCCCGCCTCAAGTTAGCCATTTGCGAAGATTGCATATAGTATCGCTGCACAACAATTCTTTCACTGGAAATATCCCAGCCAACTTGTCAGCTTGCTCTAACCTCATAGTAATCAATCTTTTTAACAACAAGCTGGTAGATAAGATTCCAGAGGAGCTTGGTTCTATCCCAAGCCTCCAAAACCTAGACCTTTTCTCAAACAGACTAACTGGAGGAATCCCTCCATCATTAGGAAATCTTTCATCTTTGGTGGAACTTTGGATATCCTTTAATAACTTGGGCGGAAGTATCCCTGAATCCCTAACCCAACTGACAAACCTAGAGTTCTTTGCCCTGGAATTTAATAATTTGTCAGGTATCATCCCTCCCCTGTTATACAATATCTCTTCTATCCATGATCTGACGGTGATTGGAAACAGATTGCATGGCACTCTTCCTAGAGATTTAGGCATCTCTCTTCCCAATCTTTCCTTCTTCAGTGTTGCATTAAATCATTTTACAGGCAATATTCCGGTGTCTTTATCCAATGCCTCGAATTTGGTATATTTTAGTTGTGTTGGGAATGAATTTACTGGGAAAGTGCCAAATCTGGAGAATCTCCAGAGGTTGGAAGAGTTACGCATATACAACAATAGGTTGGGAGGTAGTGGAGAAGAGTTGAGCTTTGTTTCATCTTTATCAAATGCCACCCGCTTAAGCGTTCTGGACATAGGTGTAAACAACTTTGAAGGATTGTTGCCTGCATCTATAGCCAACCTCTCAACTACAATTGAATGGTTGACACTAGACGACAACCAAATATCTGGAACCATCCCGGCTGGAATTCATAATCTCCAAAATCTGGAGGTATTATATTTAAACAACAACAAACTCACCGGAGCCATTCCCTTTGAAATTGGAAAGCTCAGAAAGCTCGTGTATTTTCAAATTCATGTAAACGATTTCTCTGGTAACATTCCAGAATCCATAGGAAATCTAAGCTCATTAATGTATTTGATTTTTGGGGGTAATAACTTTCAAGGTCCCATCCCTTCAACTATTGGCAACTGCCAAAACTTGTTAGTGCTGGATCTTTCGGATAACAATCTCACTGCAACTATTCCTGTCGAGATATTTGGTATTACGTCCTTGTCACATTGGCTAGACTTGTCGCGTAATGGTCTGAGGGGTTCCCTTCCAAAAGAAGTTGGAAGTTTGAAAAATCTCGGTGGACTCAATCTGTCGCAGAACAGGTTATCTGGTGAAATTCCTAGGGATCTGGGGAATTGCGAGAGTTTGGAGATTCTTCGATTGGACGGCAACTTTCTGCAAGGAAGCGTTCCTCCAAGTTTCAAGTTGCTCAGAGCGATCCAGGAATTGGATCTTTCTGATAACAATTTGACAGGAAACATTCCACAATTTCTTCAGGATTTGAAAGCATTGCAGCATTTGAATCTCTCTCGTAATGATTTTGTGGGTGAAGTACCAACCAAAGGAGTCTTCAGCAATTCAAGTGCAGCTTTCTTGACAGGAAACAATATGCTGTGTGGAGGCATTCCTGAATTTCATTTGCCAAAATGCATAGTCAAACAGTCACATATGAAGAGGAGATCCAACCTTGTTATCGCAATAGTGGCAACAGTTTCTGGATTGTTCGGGGCAAGTTTAGTCCTGTATTGTCTGTATCTTGCTTCATGGAAGAAAAAAAGGGCTGAGAATGTTGAAGATCCTCTTGGCAATTTGCAGCTGTCATATCAAAGTCTGCTCAGAGCAACAGATGCCTTTTCTACTACAAACTTGATAGGAATGGGTAGCTTTGGATCTGTGTACAGAGGAATTATCGGAGAAGAAGAGAGAACGACAATTGCAGTCAAGGTGCTGAACCTTGTGCACCCTGCAGCTTCCAAAAGTTTCCTAGCTGAATGTGAGGCCCTACGCAACATCAGACATCGAAATCTTGTGAAGACTCTAACTGTTTGTTCAGGTATTGATTTTCAAGAAAATGACTTCAAGGCAATTGTTTATGAGTTCATGGCTAACGGGAGCTTAGACGAGTGGTTGCATCATCCCTCCTCTCATGCAGAGAATGAGATACCTAAGAACTTGAGCTTCATTCAAAGGCTAAACATTGCCATTGATGTGGCTTGTGTGCTGGATTATCTGCATCATCAATGTGAGATACCACTGGTGCATTGTGATATCAAGCCAAGCAATATCCTTCTCAATGATGATATGACGGCCCATGTTGGTGATTTCGGATTAGCACGATTCCTACTTGAAACTAACCCTGCAAGTCAAACAAGTTCTACAGGAATAAAAGGAACTATAGGTTATGCTCCTCCAGGTAAAACTTATTTTCTTTTTCAATTGGCAGAGTATTTGATTTATTTTCAATCAAAATCAGCTAGTATTCTTGTTTTTTACCTGCAGAATACGGAATGGCAAGTGGAGTGTCGACAGATGGGGATGTTTACAGTTATGGCATCCTTTTGTTGGAGTTGTTTACAGGGAAGAGGCCTACACACGACATGTTCAAAAACGGACTAAACCTCCATGAATTTTGTAAGGTTGCTTTGTCCGATGAGGAACGATTGCCTAATATTTTGGATCCCATGCTGCTTCAGGAAACATTTGGTGGGAATGTGAACAGGAACAAGAGAGTGAAGGAATGCTTGATAGCCATATTTGAGATTGGTGTTGCTTGCTCCATAGAATTTGCAGAGGGAAGGATGAACATGAGCAATGTTTCTGCGAAACTCCTGTCCATCAGAAGCAAACTTGAAAGACCTATTGTAAGAAGGTATCAAGAAGCTAGCTAGCAAATACAGCCTTAACCCTCAGGTAACATTGCATGTAACTTGAACTGTCAATTTTTTTTTTTTTTTCAAGAGAAAAAGGGAAGGTTGCAATCATTGGAAATTTTCTTTTGGAGCAGGGTCAGTCTGCTGTCCAAGTTCATCAGGTGAACGGGAAAAGAATGCCTCCACTAGAAGATGTGTCTTATACGTTGTTTGCCATTCAGGCTTCCTTCTGTTTGCTTTTAGTGTTTGTTTTGTTTTTAGATATGGCTAGTTGTTCTTCTTAAACCCTTACTAATCACCAATGCAACTGTGAATAGATGACTGCTGATTGGCAAATTTCACATATCTGCGGCACTTCAATATGGCTGCGTGTTACTTTCGAGTACTTGAATATACATGCGCCTCCAGTTGAACAGGACTAGTCTGATCCTGAATTGCATGCACCATAGACATCTGGGGACCCCATATCTACAGTTCCATCATTCATGTTCGCATCCCCATTTGCTATGTTTTTACTGCGAAATTACAATGGTTTCCTTACTGAATACGCCACCAAAGAAAGGTTTATAAGCAATAGAGTCAAATTAAGCTTTCACCCGAGTTTTCTATTATGAATATCATGTGTATGGAAGATTGGTTTGTTTAATTCAAGGGATTCATTTGCTTTAACTTTCATAAAAGAAGATGAGAAGCAACTAAAAGTGGGTGGAAGTGGAAGGAGTTGGGTAGCGAGACTATGTTTTGGATGATGCAATTTTTTTTTTATTAGGTTCGATTGATGGATAGCGAGGACAGTTTTGTCATTTTGTTGGAAAAAAACATGGTATAGGGAAATGCACATATGAGCCTGAGTAGGGTAAATATGGGTGTCCTAGAACTAAACGTCCGTGTAAATGATTTAATTCTCTCAACCTTGAACGTGACTAGATCAGAAATTGCATTACTGATGGTGGGAACGATGCTGTTGGAATTTCTAACATATTAACCCTTAGGAACCCTTAGGAAAAATACAAAGTCAAGCAAGGCCTCCTCTTATTATTATTATTATTATTATTACGTTATTGGTCCCTCTTGGTAGTTTTGATCATAATAAAAATAGTGGTTCCGGAGAAACAAATAAGCCACTCCACTTATGCATGTAAGCCACCCGATAACACATTCTATAGCCAAAAACAACTTTGGGGGCATGTTGCCTGAATCTATAGCCAACCTCTCAACTACAATTGAAATATTGTCTCTAAAAGTTTCCGAGCTGAATGTGAGACCTTGTGCAACATCAGACATCGAAATCTTGTCAAGACACTAACTGTTTGTTCGGGCATTGATTTTCATGAAAAGACTCTGGCCTATTGTTTACTAGTTCATGGCTGACGGGAGCTTAGACGAGTGGTTGCATCATTCCTCTTCTCATGCAGAGAATTATGAGGTACCAAAGAACTTAAGCTTCATTCGAAGGCTAAATATTGCCATTGATGTGGCTTGTGCGCTGAATTATCTGCATCGTCAATGTGAGATACCACTGGTGCATTGTGATATCAAGCCAAGAAATATCCTTCTCAATGCTGATATGACCGCACATGTTGGTGATTTCGGATTCGCAAGGTTTCTACTTGGATTGGAACAAACCCTCCGAGTCAAACAGCTTCCACTGGAATAAAAGGAACTATTGGTTATGCTGCTCCAGGTAATTAAACATATTTTGTTTTTTTTTCTTGTTTTCAATTGCAAGAATTGACTTATTTTCAAGCAAAATCAGCTTGTACGTGTTCTTGTATATCACTTGCAGAGTATGGAATGGGAAGTGGGGTTTCAACATATGGCGATGTTTACAGCTATGGCATCCTTTTGTTGGAGTTATCACTTGCTGGTTTCTATTCCATTTATGATTTCTATTTATCCTACGTTTGCAGTTTGCAGGGCCCCTCCTGCCTTTGCTTTTCTCAAGCTGAATGTGGCAGTACTGATAGTGGGAGAAGTA
Source organism: Turnera subulata (assembly GCA_028386065.3). NCBI lineage: Eukaryota > Viridiplantae > Streptophyta > Magnoliopsida > Malpighiales > Passifloraceae > Turnera > Turnera subulata. The sequence goes on along the minus strand of JAKUCV010004785.1, from coordinate 8,110 downwards.
GAAAGCTGCATTCTTATTGGTTAAAGAAGAACCTGAATCTCAATTAATTTAGATGTAGTAGAGTTTTTCTAGAAACTTTCATTAATTCAAAACAAACTCTTTACACAAAATAAAAGAACACAAAAATCTAAGAAAACAACAACATATAACATAACTAAAAGTCTAATAAACTTAAACCGATAACAATCTCCAACGGATAAGATCTGCAAGAAATTAGAAGGTAAGAGTGTGGCCAAAAAAGCCACGGGGGGAATAAGATAGCGGTCTTCACGAAGAAGGATCCTATAATGACTGGATGCACCATCTAAACAACTCTCAAACTAAAAAGTTGCTCTCATAGGCCGATCCCATCGGCACTTTTGACTCCATGCTAATGGCCCTTGCAGAGAGAGTCCACCAACAGAAGACATAAGCAACGGGTTGAACGAAACCAGAGAGCTTCCACCCGTGTACTAAATCTGCACCGTATTACTTCACCTCGCCTTCCACTCGATGTAAATCATTGACACAAGAGATGCTTGAACGTGAACCCCACGTCCATGAGTTGCATACAGAAAAGCTTGGCTTTGCCCATGGGAAGAACAAAATAATCTCACAAAGAGAGCTAAATTTATTCCCATCTAAGGGTACTAAATCTACATATATACTATAGAAATACAGAAATAAGTTAAAGATGTGGGGGGTTTTACCATGAATGGTGAAAACCATCCATAACAACCCCCATTTCTAACTTGGGGGAGAAGAAACTAGAAAAAATGGAGAGTCTCTCTCACTAAATACTGACTAATGCTTTAATAAAATATCTCTTCTATATCAAAAAAAGTGTATTAGGATCTTCTTATTATGTGTAACAATTAGCAAATTAAGAGTTTTCAGTGTAATTATCGTATGGGACACCGCGGTGTTGCCTAGTTTATATATGTGAGATTTCAAATTAAATAATAATAAAAATTTGCGTATTGTTGGGTGAATTTTCTAAATCCTACAAAGTGAACCCACAAGTGGTGGTTTAGTGATATGGGATGATGAAGTCACCACAGGAAAGTAGAAAAAACACTAACTTGGAAAATCATAACACTGATGCAGCGGTGGATAATGAAATTGATTCGGTGACAAATAATGGGGACTTGCAAAATCTGAATCCAGCAAAATTTGATTTGATAGATTGACTAATCAAGAAACAAACAAGATGGCCAAGAACGAGGAAAATTTTGCCCCAAAGACACTAGAGAACTTAATTAGTGTCCGCTATCATGACAAAAAAGAAATTACTGTGAGTGCATGTTATGTCCGACTAACTTGAGTTTCTTTTATTTTTTTGCGTTCTAAAGTAGCATTTAGTTGAATGGAAATCGAGAGAACATATCATGCGTTCATCAGTCATCACCACCAAATCACCAATGATTCTTATTGACTTTGATTTAGTGATTTAATTTTGATTCTTACTAACTTTTATCTCTTTAAAGAAACTTAAATATCATCAAAAGAAATTTTGGTCGCCAAATCACGTAACTTTTATATAACTCGAATTTTCAATTTGTCCTGATTTGTATACAACTCAATGGAGAGTATCTTTATCTTGTTTATATACCCCTAGTTTTACTTTTTAATACATTCCTATGCTCATGTCTAGTCCGAGTGTTGATGCGTCACAATATGATTTTTATTTTCACAACCATTGCATCATCGATAGTGGACCGACGAAAATTACAAATCAGGCAAGTCGTCGTGATATATATGATTGTCAATGATATGATTATTTCAGTTCTGCATCCTAAATACTTTGTGGATATATATAGTGGCTAGTGGGTGGACATCAATGTCAATGAGAACCAACAAAATTTAGAATTGGGTAGTTTTCCTTTTTTATATTTTTTCTAAAACAAAAATTTAATTCCATATAAACAGATCTAGATAACAAGAATACATAGTTTGAAATTTAATCCAACAAAAAAATTGACATAAAAATTATTTTTTACTTTATCTACTACGTAGAATTATACAACAAGGTTTATATACTTTTTAAGAGAGGATTTTTTAAGACACATTGTTAGCATAGTATGTGACTTTGACACAAACACCATTACATTATGTGATATGTATCTGTATAGTGTTGCAGAAGGGTTAGGCTTCTGTTGCGTGTACTCATCTGCTACTTGTACTTGATCTGCTGTACTATGATACCTCTATATAATATACTTGGGGCATCACGTTAATGTGTGCCTGACCAAAACCCTAAACACATATTGTTCTATATGGTAGCGAGCTTTCAGCTTAACCGCAACAATTATCTACATTTGTTTTCTTTCTTTTCCCTTTGCCATGGAAAATACCTTGCCTCTTCTTTCTTCTGGTTCTACAATTGGGTCTGCCTCTAGTGCGACTCTGACATCAACCATGGCTGGTCCAGCTTCCACAGCCCCTCCCAACACGACTGTTGCAGCCGCTGTTGCTCCTCCACCTGTTCAAACTCTCAGCCACTCCCATTATGCTGTGTCCATTCAATTGACACACACCAATTATGTGTTCTGGCGGGCACAGATGGAGCCCTTCCTTGTAGGACAAGGTGTTTTAGGTTATATAAAGGGCACGGTGCCTTGTCCCCCTGCTACTCTCATCTCTGCTGCAGGTGAAATCCGTCTAACCCAGCGTATGGCAGTTGGGTCCAGCAGGATCAGGCGACTCTCAGCTACATCAACTCCTCCCTTTCTGTTGCAGTGTTTCCTAATGTTGTTGGCAAACAAACTTCGAAGGCGGCTTGGGATGCGCTTGAATCCTCTCTTGCCCCTCCTAATCAGGCAAGGCGCATGGCACTTCTCTCGGCTCTTCAACAAATCACCCAACTCCCTGATGAGCCAGTCATGCAATACATGAATCGTGCAAACCACTTATCGGACGAATTAGCAGCTAGTGGACAAACGGTATCTCTTGTTGATTTTCAGATTTGTGTTATTCATGGTTTACAGCCTGATTTGAAAACCTTTGCTACTACTGTCACGGCTATGCCGGATCCCCATTCTTTTGCTGAGTTGCAGGGTGCTCTTATGAGCTATGAATTCATGCACAATGACCCTCTTAAGGCGCTTTCTCTCAAACCCTCTACCTCCAGTGACCCACCAAAAGAAAGCCAAACAATGGGCACTCCCACGGTTAATGTTGCTCAGCGACAACAATTTCCTCCAAAACAACGTGGCGGCGGGGGCAGGGGTCGTCGTGGGCGAGGTCGGAACTCCAACAACAACAGTCAGTCTCAGCAATTTTATGATCACAATCACTAGTATTGCGGGCTTGATAATAATCGGCCTTGGTGTCAAATCTGTAAAAAGATTGGCCATATTGCCACGACATGCTATCGGCGTCATGCACCAACACTGGCAGCAAACACGGGGTCTTATCCGTACTCTTCAATGGCGTGGCTTCTTGACATAGGAGCCAGTCACCAAGTGACTCCAGACCAGTACAGTCTCTCCAATTATTCTAAATATCCGTGCCATGACTCTGTTCAAGTTGGCAATGGTCATGATTTTTCTGTCTCTAGTGTTGGTAATTCTCAACTTTTTACTCCTACTCGTCCTTTGCTTATTAAAAATGCACTTCATGTACCTGCCATTACCAAATCATTACTTTCAGTTCAACAATTTGCCACTGATAACAATGTATTTTTGGAATTCCATCCTGACACCTTTTATGTGAAGGACCGAACCACCAAGACAACTCTTCTTACCGGCTGGAGTAGTGGTGGCTTGTATTTGTTTGAACCTGGTGCTCCTTAAGCTTTATCGATGACTACTGGTGGCGACGACTTGTGGCATCGGCGGCTTGGTCATCCACATCACCAAATACAACATCAGGTTCTTCACAATTTAGGTGTTTCCCTTTCCAGTCAATCTGTGCGTCTGTCTTGTCCTCTTGGGTAGTTTAGCCGCTTGTCTTTACCTTCCTTTTTTCCTCGTTCTGCACACCCTTTGTGTAAGTTTCCCTAGGCTATATGACAATCATATACAAGCAAAAGATGCAGCAGAAGCAAAGGAAACTTAGCCAAGAACCACATGTGAAGCATTTAAACCGTATAACAAAAATTTCATACCTTGTTCGGTTGAGGTCTTTCACCCAACTGCTGGAACAAATCATCTAGACCAAGACGAAGGCTGAAACGAATCAGTTAGAGCAAGAAGAAGACCTGCTCCTCTACGGTATCCACACGAACCGTGATCGGCTTCGAATCGTCACACGAATCAAGCCTCGAGCTCCCCCGGACTGATGTGCTAGCAAAAGTAAACCCGGGAGCTAAGTGTGTGTGTATGTTTTTCTTCCTTCTTTCACAAAGAAGAAGAACCAAATGTGTATGTGTTTAGTGCTCTGAATTTCAGAAGCAAAACGTGAGAGAGAGGGAGGAAGATGAATGATCTGATCACCCAACACACCCAATCACACAATGCATTAGACAATTAGCAAATGGCCAACATGGTGGCCCAAAGATAATGACCCTTCATTATCTTGTCTCCACTAACACACTAATGCATTACCACACATGACAGCACTAAGAGGTTCAATAATTCTGACAACTAATGAACCAATCAGCCCAAAAATGACCTGGTTCAACCATGGTCCAACCACGGTCCAACCACGGTCCAACCACACCCGGTCCAACCATGGTCCAACCACGGTTCAACCACCTGCTCGAATCAACGGCTCTATGTGTGTGACCCTGTAGGCACTTGTAACGTCCGACAATAATTGTAAAATCCCATTTTACAATTATAAGCAAAGAGCGGCGTCTAGCAACACATCATTGCTACCCGAACGACAAGATCAGTACTGATTCTCTATGCCTCGTAAGTATGTCATCGTCCCTTCGTCCAACTATCAAGATTAAACCGAGACATGGAATATGTCAATCTCGTATATGTTTAATCTCGGTTTCTTGATCCTCGAGTTAACTGTGTAAAACGGATACCAATGATATCAACATATCATAATCCGAGCACGGCCGTGCATTTACAGTTCAACTCTATCAAGAAACCATCCGATAATATACCCGTTATATGGGTTGGACGAAT
>JAKUCV010004784.1:106023-121653 GCA_028386065.3 Turnera subulata | reverse complement strand
ACCAAAGGCAATACTTAGTCTCCAAGATAAAGTAGTTACAATTGCCTTTGTCCTAGTTAGCCCACGTGTAGGTCAAAAGCCAATCCTCTTGCCTTGTCAAATTTCAAGCAATATTTGCAGTTGGAGGGTGCTGATCTTGTCATGATTCGGCCCAAGATTTGACATGTTCCAATTTTAAATTTCCAAGCTAAAGATGCAGAAGGATTTAGTGGTATCAAAACGGCTTGTTGCCTTGGCCAATAACCAAATGCATCCTTCATATTTCATCATCTTGAACTAAGTCCATATCCAAAGAGTTTGATTCTAAATAGACCAAGAATTCATAATTTCCTGCAAAAAAAAGGGCCTTTCGCACCAGGATAAGAAATTTATTAAAATTAAATAAAATAAATGCAATAATAAAATAAATAAATACTAAAACAAAGACAAAAATAATAAAATAAACCCAAAATGATGTGTAAAATATTCACACATCAGAGCCGGACTTAGAGTCAGTGGGACAGTTCCAAACTTGATATCGGCTAAGGTGAGGATGGATAACCCTGGATATGTACATGTGATGCTGTGTGTGAATTTGTTGTTTACTTGAACTGTTTATTAGCTGCTATATGATTGCTATGGAAACTGTTGATGTTACTGTTGCTATTTGTTGATGTGGACTTGCCATGATGTTGTTGAAATATGCTGTTGGCTTGTGATATTGTGAGAAATTATTGAACTGTTGATTGTGAGAATTTGGAAATAAGAAATTGTTGGCTGGTTGAGTTTGAGAATTAAATTGTGATGATTAAAGTTGAGTTATGATGATAGAGTATTGGGATTGGAAATTAATTTGAGATGATGATATAATTGTCACTTGGAAAGTAGAGGTACGACCCGATGGTTTGATAATTAATTCTGAGATGCTATGGTTGGTTACTTGATTTGGTTGACATGATGATGACTGTGGTTGGGGTATACCAAATACCCAGTGGCTCGGATATGCCGAATATCCACAGTGGCTCAGATATGCCGAATATCTGGTAGCATGTTGTTGCCTGAGGTTGGGGTATACCGAATACCCAGTGGTTTGGATATACCAAATATCCGGGATTTGAGATGTGGATTGGTTTGACCTAGCATCCGGAATTAATTACTAACCAGGTACGACCCTAGCTTGTCCAGTGATGGGCCCGGAAGATAAAAATTGGTATTAAGATAATAACTAAGCATTCTTTTGGTCTTGGTTAGTTGCTTTAGTGGTTTTTCCTGTTTTATGATTGGTTGTGCTTACTGCTGAGATTGTTGTGCTTATTTCGAAAGTGTTACAGTTGAATATATCTCTGTTTATCCTTCGTCGGTGAGCACTTCGGACTCACCCCTCGCCTGCGGGGTTTCATCCCGTAGGCTTGGTTGATCGTAGTTCAGGTACGATGTTCGTTGGCTGCTGCTTACTTCTCCACCTGACTCCGGATCCATACACCGTTGCATCTGCATTCTAGTCTTCCGCTGCTTGTCTTATTATGGTGATATTATTACTGATGATGTTTGTATTTCATGTTGAATAATTTGGAGTGTATGATTTGAATAATGGTCCCCGGGATCGGGTGACGAATATTGTATTTGGGAATTGCTTGTATCGTATCATACATTGTATGTACTGTCTGCTACTGTGGTAAGAACAGTTCCAGCACGTGTTCACCCTGTACGGTAAATACGGGTCGGGGCGCTTCAACCTTCAAGAAATTTTGATAATCTTTAGTTAAGTATTACGTATTTAATTTCAATAATTTATTAATTATATATATTTTTAAAGAAATATTCTTGTACTTCTACAGAGTGCTTTGAAAAATTTTTTTTAGAATTCTATTTTAGAATTTTATACAAATTAAAATTTTGTAAGAAATTTTATAACGAAAATATTTCTCCAAGTCCTTTTCGACTCCTCGAATAATTTTTGGAGAAAAAAAAAAGATCTAATAATTTTTGGCTAAGTATCTATTTATTTGATTTAATGATTTAATAAATATACTCTCAAAAGAAATGATATACCAAATATATTTTAAAGGAAAGATCTACTTTCTACCCTTAATATATATTTTTTTTCAAGGGGTCTTTGGAAATCATTTTGATATTAACCGGTTTATAAATAATGATTGAAAGACTGTTTTTGCTATGAATAAAAAAAATAATGTGTTATACTGCAACACAATATTTACGACGTAGTTTGAAATGTTGGAAAAGGATACTCTATTTTCTCCCCTTGCAGTTTTGTCTGTTTTCAATTATTTCATCCCTATAATTCTTGTTGTAACACCCCAGGTAAATTTTTCGTTTTTACCGCGACCGTAATTCTTTTGCATAGTGATTTACCGTGAGGAATTAACCTTTGGTAATTATTTCATGGTAAACCGAGCATCGGATTCTAATTCCGAGTCTCGATTCACACCCGAGACATTTTTACGGAATTTCCGGGACAAGTTGGGATTTTCCGGATTGGTAAAAGTGCGAAAAGACGAAAATGCCCCTAGGCTAAAACAAAACCTAAAGGAAACAAGAAGGGCAAATAAGTCTTTTAAAGGATCAGATTTTTTTGCTCAATCATGCACACAGTAACCTCTATAATTCACCAATAATTTACGAATCCTCTATCTTTTGTCTGCCAATATCAATTGTCCTTTTCCTTCCCTGATTTTATAAAAAAAAACTGCTCCCTGACATCTACAACTGAGCCACCGGCAACACCTTACTACCTTGTCTAAAACCTCTGCACACAACTTCCATCAGCATACCTATAATTACTACATATTTTAAAAAAAAAAAACAAAACAACAAACCAAGCCTTGGAACGACGCAGCATCACCACCATTACTTCTTCCTCTTCACTTCTCCACCGCCGCCTCACCCACTGACCGCCACCACCGTACGCATCACCACCACCGCGTCCTCCTCCCTCACGCTGTCGCGCCACCACCAGCAGCCGACGCCGCCACGATCTTCAGCCGACCGCGCCCTTCACTTCGTGTCGTCGTCCATCCGCCTTCCTCTTCGCGTCAGCCGCCACAAACCACCAAGTCACCGTCGACCCGACCGCCCTCCTCTGCTCGCCTGCTCACACCACCGCCATCACCGCACCGCAGCCGCGTCGCCTCACCTACGAAAGCCAGCGTCGCTCCCTGTCTTCCTCGCGTTGTAGTCCGGTTCCGCCGTGGTGAGTAGACTCGCCGGTGGCGAGCTGGATTGATGGCCCGCGTAAGGTCTGCCGGGCGGGTTGTAGTGCTTGGCCCAGGTTTGTGCTGGGTTGAGCCTATTGACTTGCTCGTGGGCCTGCTTGTGGGCTGGAAAAAAATGGATTGAATAGTATACCCAGAAGTATAATGACGGTATTAATATTATAACGATGAGTAAAATTAGGTAGTCATGGATATGTATTCTGGAAGTGTTAATAAATAATAATTAATAATAATAAACTTACGGAAGAATATATTAACAAGGGCATAAATTGGATAAAAATAATAATTATGGTAGGACCATACTAAAAATGAATTACGGAAATAGACTTATTATGGGAGAAAATACCTAAATAGAATTTTGCACATATTGATCTATAATATTAATTATGGTATAACGGTACCCTATTAGATAAATACATGCATATCACTTTGTTGTGCATTTATGTGATTGTATGTCATTATATCTAGGTGAAGAGAATGAGAACGTGGACTTGGAACCCGAGGGCGAAATTCCCGAGGAATTCGTGAACTAAGGTGAGGACAAGTAATTGTTAATATTCAGCCTGTTATACCAAGTTATGGTTTGATGATGATTTGTTGTGTGCCTTGTTGTGAATAATTTTGTGACTACGAATGTTTGATTGGATGTGTACTGTGATGTTACGTTTGCTGTTATTGCTATGAGGTGTGGAAACTGGGTGAACTCGAGATATGATTAAGATTATTAGACGAGTTGAAAGAGTCTACACGGGTTCGGTTATGAGAACTTGATTGACTGTGGGTAATAATATCGGAATCACCTAGACAGTTAGATAATCACAATTAAGTGTTGGTACGGCCAGATGGTAGTCTACTTGTGTGTTGAGTTATGACTTGATTTATAATAGGGAGGACTGCGGGACTCCCGACCGAGGACTGCGGGACTCGGTTTTTGAGATATTGTGATTTGAGATATTTTGGTTTTACGGGGAGTACCCTGGGGTTAGCTAACCTGGCTACCAGGCACGGCCAACATTTAAATTGTGATAGGGGCCCTGTTAATAAAATTTGGACTAGTCTAACAGGTTAGACCTTAGGAAGTTAACCGGGGAATCGTAGAATCAGGTTAAGGTTTCGCCTTGTGATATTTTGTTTGTTTCTGGTAATTTGGTTATAATGGATGCTTGTATATTAATTATTACTTGTGGATTTTACCCGGTGAGCACTTCGGACTCACCCCTCGCCTACGTGACTCGGTCGCGTAGATTGATTTATTTAGTACAGGAACGTGCCAGGCAAGCTGCGGCGTACCCTCTGCCAGACCCGGATCCATACTCCGCTGCATCTTTTCATTGTGGTGTGCTGTTCTTATTTACAAGTCTTCTGCTGCTGCTGTGTATTTCTTGTTTGGTTGGTTGCTGTTGAGTCTGCTGTGTGTAATAATTATTCCCGTGCACGGGTGATGTGTGTGTGGTTTGTTATATTAAGCTATGCTTGGGTTTGACTTTATTGTATGGCTGTGATATTGTTATTCCAGTAATTGTAAGATGGCCAGGAATTTACTGTGTCTAGCGGTAAATTCGGGTCAGGTTGTTTCATTTTGGTAGCGGAGCGGGCTGTAGGTCCTTGATGATTGTTGTGCTAGTTGCTATGCATAGCTCGCTCCACATGATTAACAAATTACATGCATTTTCATATAAGGTACCGCGACATGGATCCGGTTGAGGGACACCAGCCTGCTGAACAGATGCACTTGGATGGAGACCAAGTGTCGGTTGATCAACCGCCCCAAGCTGGAGGTGGGCAACCAGCGTATGGTGGAGCACAGGGGGTACCACCTGCGCTACCCATGGAGATGATGCAGATGATGACGCAAATTCTCCATAACCAAACCGTCTGCAACGAAGGGCCGATCGATGATCCGGTCTACACCAAGTTAACCAAACTTGGAGCTGAAAACTTCTCGGGAGCGACAGACCCTCGAGTTGCAGATGAGTGGTTACGCCAGACCACCAGAGTCATGTACAAACTGAGATGCACAGATGATCGTTGGGCGAACTATGACGCATCCCTCTTTAGGGAGACAGCTACCGACTGGTGGGAATCCGTCTCACGGGACATGCCAAAGCCCGTAGTGATGCCATGGGCAGAATTCACGGAGATGTTCAGAGACAAGTACATCACTGACCAGTTCCGAGAGCGCATGCAGTGTGAGTTCCTAGAGCTGCGACAGAACAACATGACCGTGACAGAATATGAGGAGAAGTTTAACCGCCTGTCCATGTACGCGGGAAACCTAGTGGCCACCGTGGAAGCCAAGTGTCAGCATTTTTGGGAGGACTGCATCCTGACATCAGAGCAATTATGGGGTGTAAGGAGTATTCTGGATACCAGGCTATGGTGAAAGATGCTCAGAAGGCTGAAGGAACCTGGCTAGACCAACAGGCAGTTCGACGAGAAGCTCGGAAGAGGGCAGCCGCGTCAAATCCTCTGAATCAGAACAAGAGGACCGCCAGTGGACCAGTAGTCGGACGAGGCCAGAACTCGTCAGCGACATATGGACGAGGATGGAACAACAACCGCAGAGCTTCCACCGGAGGATGGACCGGGACCAGTGGAACTACCTCTGGTGACAATCATACTAGAGCTGCTTTGTCCACAATTAGATGTTTTGAATGCAACGAGTTGGGGCACTACCGATATGCATGCCCGAAGCTTGGAAGAGCCGGAAATTCAACCCCAACACAGACCGTTCCAGCCTCGGTGGCTAGTGTGCCGAGTGGACCTGGAGGTTCCGGACAAGGCCGTGGACGAGGAAACTCTGCCGCGCGGACACAGTCAGCAACTAATCAGAGTGTAGCGGTCCCTAGAGCCTTTGTGATCACTACAGAGGATGATCCTGATGCTGCACAAGTGATTGTAGGTACCTTTACAGTTTATGATAATGTTGCACACACTCTAGTAGATCCTGGAGCTATGCATTCTTTCATAGCTCAGAACTTTGCCACACAACATAACTGTGAGGATGAGAAGCTAGAACACCCGATGAGGGTTAGATTACCTGCAGGCATTATAGTAAGGTTAGACCGTTTGTGTAAGAACGTACCCCTAGTATACGGCAAAGAGACCTTTCCTGCCCGACTTATTGTCATGAGTATGGGAGGTTTTGATATAATCTTGGGCATGGATTGGTTGTCGAAGTACCGAGCAATGGTGGATTGCCGAGCCAAGCAAGTAACACTGACATCCACCGGAGATCGACCGATTATCTTGACTGGTGTAGGGAGAGCTGCGACCACATGCAGTATCTCCGCTACTCAGGATTTCGAAATGAAGCAGAATGGTCTGAATGCTTTGTTGACTCATGTCACGGGTGAAGAAACCAGGGACCTGACTCCCAAAGATATACTGGTAGTTAAGGAGTTTCCCGATGTGTTTCCGGAAGATCTACTGAGATTGCCTCCCGACAGAGAGGTGGAATACACTATCAACCTAGTACATGGAGTTACCCCCATCTGTATGGCACCTTATCGGATGGCACCAACAGAACTACAGGAGTTGAGGAAACAGCTGGATGAACTTCTTGAGAAGGGTTTCATCAGACCCAGTACCTCACCATGGGGTGCACCGGTGTTGTTCGTAAAGAAGAAAGATGGTAGCATGAGGATGTGTGTGGATTATCGACAACTGAATAAAGTGACAATCAAGAACAAGTATCCTTTACCAAGGATCGATGATCTCTTTGACCAGTTACAAGGAGCTACGGTGTTCTCCAAGATCGATTTTCGATCAGGTTACCATCAGATCAAGATTGCGGAGAAGGATATACCAAAGACCGCATTCCGTACCCGATACGGCCACTTCGAGTTCACAGTGGTACCCTTCGGGTTAACCAATGCACCAGCAGTGTTCATGTGTTTGATGCACTTGGTATTGAAGGAATTCCTTGACAAGTTTGTTGTAGTTTTCATTGATGACATCCTTATCTACTCGAAGGACAAGAAGGAACATGAGGAACACCTGAGGATAGTTCTTCAAAGGCTACGGGAGAAGAAACTGTATGCCAAGTTCAGCAAGTGTGAATTCTGGCTTGGAGAAGTTTCCTTTCTCGGACATGTAGTAGGAGGAGACGGGATTAAGGTAGATCCCGCCAAGGTTAAAGCTATTCTGGAGTGGGAGCCTCCTAAGAATGTGTCCGAAGTCAGAAGTTTTCTTGGTCTTGTAGGATACTATCGGAGGTTCATTGAAGGATTTTCCTTGATAGCCAGTCCCATGACGAAGCTGTTAAGGAAGGAACAACCTTTCACTTGGAGTCCAGAATGTCAGAAGAGCTTCGAAGAGTTAAAGAAGAAGCTAACCACAGCACCAGTGCTAGCAGTACCCAAGCCAGGAGTGGAGTACGTTCTATTCTGTGATGCCTCTGGTTATGGGTTAGGAGCTGTGCTAATGCTAGAAGGTCGGATGATTGCATATGCCTCCAGGCAGTTAAGGCCTCATGAAAGGAATTACCCGACACATGACCTGGAGATGGCAGCCGTGATTCTGGCGTTGAAGATTTGGAGACACTACCTGTTTGGAGAAAAATGCCGGATCTTCACCGACCACAAAAGTCTCAAGTACATCATGACTCAGAAAGAGCTCAACTTACGGCAAAGACGTTGGGTTGAGCTATTAAATGATTATGACTGTACTATCGAGTACCACCCTGGAAAGGCTAATGTTGTAGCTGATGCCTTGAGTCGGAGACAGCCAGATGGAGCCTCCACTACTTACTCGATGTTTGCACTCGTCGAGTTAAGGAAGTTGGGAGCTAACCTGACAGTTGATGATACAGGAGCCCTGATAGCACACATGAATGTCAAGTCTAATCTAAGAGGGTGGATTGTAGAGTTACAAGATGGAGATTCAGACCTTGTCAAGCTTAAGGAGGGAGTACGTAGCGGCAAGGAAGAAAAGTTCCGTATAGCAGAAGACGGAGCGTTGATGATTGGAAAGCGGCTTTGTGTACCCAAAGTCGAAGACCTGCGTAATCAAATTCTGGAGGAAGGACATATGACCCCGTATGCTATGCATCCAGGAAGTACTAAGATGTATCAGAATCTGAAGAGCCATTATTGGTGGCCTCGTATGAAGAAGGATGTGGCAGAATACGTTGCGAGATGTATCACTTGTCAACAAGTGAAAGCGGAGCACCAAGCACCAGCTGGGAAGATGAGATCTCTCCCAATACCGGAATGGAAGTGGGAAATGATCACGATGGACTTTGTGATAGGGTTACCAATGACTCAAAGGAAGCATGATGCCATTTGGGTCATTATTGACCATTTGACAAAGACCGCTCATTTTCTTCCTATCCGCCAAACCGATACCTTGGACACCTTGGCGAGGAAATATGTTGCTGAGATTGTGAGGCTGCATGGTATACCCAAGTCTATAGTGTCTGATCGAGATCCGAGGTTTACCTCTCGATTTTGGAAGAGTCTACAAGAAGCGCTCGGTACCAAACTGAACTTCAGTACTGCTTTCCATCCGCAGACAGACGGACAGTCTGAAAGGACTATCCAGACTTTGGAAGATATGCTCTGAGCTTGTGCACTCAACTTTAGTGGAAGCTGGGACAAATATTTACCATTGGCGGAGTTTGCATACAATAACGGTTACCATTCCAGTATTGGTATGCCGCCCTTTGAAGCTCTTTACGGAAGGAAGTGTAGAAGTCCGGTTTGCTGGGATGAAGAGGGACTGCGATTGATCGTACCGGATTTGGTCAAACAAACAGTTGATAAAATACAGACCGTGAAACAGTGCATGAGAGCCGCACAAGATAGACAAAAGAGTTATGCAGACAAACACAGACGAGAGATGGAGTATCAGGTTGGTGAAAAAGTTTTCCTCCGAATTGCGCCATGGAAAGGTGTAATCAGGTTCGGGAAGAAAGGAAAGTTAAGCCCCAGATACATTGGACCTTACGAGATTGTGGAAAGAGTTGGACCTTTGGCGTACAGGTTGGCTTTACCTGAAGAGTTGTCACGCATTCATAACGTGTTCCACGTTTCGATGCTAAGGAGGTACCGATCAGATCCCAGTCATTTAGTGACACCGGCAGAAGTTGAAGTAGCCGAGGATCTGACGTATACAGAAGTGCCAGAAAAGATCATTGCACGTGAAGTACGACAGTTAAGGAAACGTGCCATTCCCATGGTAAAAGTCAAGTGGAGTAAGCATTCAGCTAATGAATCCACCTGGGAAGTCGAAGAGCACATGCGAACGCAGTACCCGCATCTTTTTGAAAACCAGGGATGGAATTTTGGGGACGAAATTCCTTAAGGGGGGAAGGCTGTAACAGCCCTGGTAAATTTTTCGTTTTTACCGCGACCGTAATTCTTTTGCATAGTGATTTACCGTGAGGAATTAACCTTTGGTAATTATTTCATGGTAAATCGAGCATCGGATTCTAATTCCGAGTCTCGATTCACACCCCGGACATTTTTACGGAATTTCCGGGACAAGTTGGGATTTTCCGGATTGGTAAAAGTGAGAAAAGACAAAAATGCCCCTAGGTTAAACCAAAACCTAAAGGAAACAAGAAGGGCAAATAAGTCTTTTAATGGATCAGATTTTTCTGCTCAATCATGCACACAGTAACCTCTATAATTCACCAATAATTTACGAATCCTCTATCTTTTGTCTGCCAATATCAATTGTCCTTTTCCTTCCCTGATTTTATAAAAAAAAACTGCTCCCTGACATCTACAACTGAGCCACCGGCAACACCTTACTACCTTGTCTAAAACCTCTGCACACAACTTCCATCAGCATACCTATAATTACTACATATTTTAAAAAAAAAAACAAAACAACAAACCAAGCCTTGGAACGACGCAGCATCACCACCATTACTTCTTCCTCTTCACTTCTCCACCGCCGCCTCACCCACTGACCGCCACCACCGTACGCATCACCACCACCGCGTCCTCCTCCCTCACGCTGTCGCGCCACCACCAGCAGCCGACGCCGCCACGATCTTCAGCCGACCGCGCCCTTCACTTCGTGTCGTCGTCCATCCGCCTTCCTCTTCGCGTCAGCCGCCACAAACCACCAAGTCACCGTCGACCCGACCGCCCTCCTCTGCTCGCCTGCTCACACCACCGCCATCACCGCACCGCAGCCGCGTCGCCTCACCTACGAAAGCCAGCGTCGCTCCCTGTCTTCCTCGCGTTGTAGTCCGGTTCCGCCGTGGTGAGTAGACTCGCCGGTGGCGAGCTGGATTGATGGCCCGCGTAAGGTCTGCCGGGCGGGTTGTAGTGCTTGGCCCAGGTTTGTGCTGGGTTGAGCCTATTGACTTGCTCGTGGGCCTGCTTGTGGGCTGGAAAAAAATGGATTGAATAGTATACCCAGAAGTATAATGACGGTATTAATATTATAACGATGAGTAAAATTAGGTAGTCATGGATATGTATTCTGGAAGTGTTAATAAATAATAATTAATAATAATAAACTTACGGAAGAATATATTAACAAGGGCATAAATTGGATAAAAATAATAATTATGGTAGGACCATACTAAAAATGAATTACGGAAATAGACTTATTATGGGAGAATATACCTAAATAGAATTTTGCACATATTGATCTATAATATTAATTATGGTATAACGGTACCCTATTAGATAAATACATGCATATCACTTTGTTGTGCATTTATGTGATTGTATGTCATTATATCTAGGTGAAGAGAACGAGAACGTGGACTTGGAACCCGAGGGCGAAATTCCCGAGGAATTCGTGAACTAAGGTGAGGACAAGTAATTGTTAATATTCAGCCTGTTATACCAAGTTACGGTTTGATGATGATTTGCTGTGTGCCTTGTTATGAATAATTTTATGACTACGAATGTTTGATTGGATGTGTACTGTGATGTTACGTTTGCTGTTATTGCTATGAGGTGTGGAAACTGGGTGAACTCGAGATATGATTAAGATTGTTAGACGAGTTGAAAGAGTCTACACGGGTTCGGTTATGAGAACTTGATTGACTGTGGGTAATAATATCGGAATCACCTAGACAGTTAGATAATCACAATTAAGTGTTGGTACGGCCAGATGGTAGTCTACTTGTGTGTTGAGTTATGACTTGATTTATAATAGGGAGGACTGCGGGACTCCCGACCGAGGACTGCGGGACTCGGTTTTTGAGATATTGTGATTTGAGATATTTTGGTTTTACGGGGAGTACCCTGGGGTTAGCTAACCTGGCTACCAGGCACGGCCAACATTTAAATTGTGATAGGGGCCCTGATAATAAAATTTGGACTAGTCTAACAGGTTAGACCTTAGGAAGTTAACCGGGGAATCGTAGAATCAGGTTAAGGTTTCGCCTTGTGATATTTTGTTTGTTTCTGGTAATTTGGTTATAATGGATGCTTGCATATTAATTATTACTTGTGGATTTTACCCGGTGAGCACTTCGGACTCACCCCTCGCCTACTTGACTCGGTCGCGTAGATTGATTTATTTAGTACAGGAACGTGCCAGGCAAGCTGCGGCGTACCCTCTGCCAGACCCGGATCCATACTCCGCTGCATCTTTTCATTGTGGTGTGCTGTTCTTATTTACAAGTCTTCTGCTGCTGCTGTGTATTTCTTGTTTGGTTGGTTGCTGTTGAGTCTGCTGTGTGTAATAATTATTCCCGTGCACGGGTGATGTGTGTGTGGTTTGTTATATTAAGCTATGCTTGGGTTTGACTTTATTGTATGACTTGGATATTGTTATTCCAGTAATTGTAAGATGGCCACGTGTTTATTGTGTCTAGCGGTAAATTCGGGTCAGGTTGTTTCACTTGTTCCCTACACCTTTCTTTTCTTCTTTTTCCTAAATTGTCTTTTTCCAATAATTTTCCTTCCTTTACTCCCACTCACCCGACACTTACCCTTTGTCAAACCTCCCTTTCTTTTCACCATCTCTTTTCTTCCCTGTTTTCATCTTCTTCCTTTCCCTTTTAAAAACCGTCGCCTCCCCTCACCATACAAATCACCCACTGCCCATCACCCCCAATTATCTCCTTCAATCTCTCTTCCTCTTGAGTTTCCCTTGCAAATTCCCTCAATTCTCCTCTGTTCATCTTCTCTGAAAACAGCCGAAGCCATCTTCCTCTGCATCCCCTCTCTCTCTTTCTTCTCTTTCCCCTGCCTCAGACCACAGGCGCCCTTCCATCATCTTCTTCTGCCCGAATCCGCCGACCACACCCCCACCTCTCTCTTCCACTCTTTTCTCTTGTTGATACTCAGGCTTCCATTCTTATTGATTTGTTTTATTTTGGGTTTTGTTTAATCGAGTTCATCTGTGAAAACGGGTCGGCTTGGTTGCTGCAAGCTGTGTCGGTGCTTGGTGATGGTTATGGCGGCAGGAGTGGCTGTTGATGGTGTTGATCGGTTGTGGCTTGAATCCGGGTTGGCCGTGGCTGTGTGTGTAGGATTCCGGCAGTGAGTTGTGAGTTGGGGATTTCGGTAGTAGGTTTTGTTCGGGTCCTGGGGATTGTTGATCCAGTAAGTGATTCCACGACCTTGATCGGAGATTTTCCAGATTTAATTTTTGTGGTGGAGTGTTTTTCTCAAACTGAGTAATTTTGTTGTTGTCTGTAATTGCTCCTGGTTCTTTTATTTAAAGGCTAATCATGGTTCTTGGGTTTATTGGGTTTTTGCTTTTCGGATTCGGTGTTAACCAGTTTCCTTCATGCATAACCTTGATATGAAATTGGTCTACATATCGGTTAGCTCCTGATCATGTAACAATTCCTCAATTAATAGGACATGTGCCCATAATTGGTTATGTGGAATAATCACAGCACATGGGTTTTTATCTCACAAGTTGATTGATGATACTTAACTCGGGTAACGCCTGTGTAGATGACTTAGTTCGGTTACAAAATTGTTGTCTTTCAAAATAATACATTAACTATGATTGGGAGTTCTTGGTATAAGTGGCTGCTGGGAATTTATTTGGTCGTTGGTTATTATAACTAAACTTGACAGTGAGTATAACTATGGGTTGGACTTTGACGGTCTTTTCTTAAATTGTTTGGGTTTCAAATAATTGATATAAACGCTTTACAATTAATGTTGAGTTGGTTGGGGATTCTTAATAGTTGTCGGCATGAACCCGTGAACTATTGGAGCATGCTATAATGTCCAAATTATTGGAGAATGCTCATGGGTTTTTATATAATTTATATTAAAGGGGTGCTTAAGGACAGTGATGCAACTAATGTTTTTTTTATTGAGCCACATGACGAACTCATTTAACGGAACTAAACAACCGGGCAGATTAATAATCAGCTCTTTAATTGAATTTGGTTAAAACAATTAATAATTCTGTCTACAGTTATTTGGAATATTATTCTTGTTAATTAATATAATTAAACAAAAGTTAATTTATAGTACGTTTTAATATTTCTCTTGGGCTAAAAAAAAAAAAAGAAAAGGGCATAACATTAATATTTACCTCCTACACAATCTAGACATCGGTTTTACTACTAATTTTGGAATACACTAGTAGTAATACTAAATCATGCATATGCCTATGTAAGTATCGATTTTCTATTATTGATCCTAAATGTATTATGGATATTTACATTATTAAATTTTTAAATGATAAGATATTTGAATACCAGTTATATTATCTTGTTATCGGTAAACATATTGTTATCATCTGTTGAATATAATATTGAGAGTTATGCAATCTATCATACTAGTATATACGAGTTTTATTATATTAGTAGACATCCGTTACATTATTTAATGAGCCATAGTATTAATATTAGCTTTACCCTATTTATAATTACCAATTATATAAGAATTTATGTGCTTATGAATATTCTTTCCTGCAACATTACATTATAATTATTTTAAGCCATGTATCGATTATGTTAATTTATGACCAGAGGAAATAATTCTATTTAACAATTTTATTTATCAAACATAATACTTATATGTCCACTATGATATATTTGTCGGTTGTACTATTTAAATTACTATAACTGTCGTTTACATAATTATTATTTTTATCGAGAATAATTATTTTTATGAAATGCTATTTACAAGTATTTTATGGGCTATAATTATTTTACAGCCGTACTAGCAACGTTTAATGGAAATGGTTTGGAAACGATGATAACGATGTTAATTGTAAGCCGAATAATAAATTAATCTCATGCATTGCATTCTTCGATGTGCATTATAAGTGATCGTATGTGTTGACATGATATAGGGACAGACAAAGCCATATGGATTATGTGCCGATTTCAGAGACACATCAGGTGAGGATATAAACTTATAAACTTTGGTATGCTGCCCGTGATACCCCGGTTGTTTGTTTGATTGTTATTTATATGTTATCTTGTTGTGCCTGTCATGTTATTGCTGGCTATTGTTGTGATTATTGTTATATGCTTGATGACTACTGCAGACTAGCTGTTGAGCCTTGTGATGTTGATGTGAATATTGTGATGTTCGTACGAGATATGTGATATTTGAGTTGATAGTGACAGTGACCCAGTACTGTGACGTTGGATTCCCAGAGGAGCTGTGAGGCTGAAAGCCTGCTTCGGAAAGTGAGTATGATGAATTACTGTTGGATAGTGGAATAAGAAATAATAATAAACAGTGGTAATATCATCTAGACATCTAGATTGTCACGTGACAGGTATTGGTACGGCCAGATGGTAGTCACCTTGTGATTGTGATATGATAGGGAGGACTGCGGGACTCCCGGCTGAGGACTGCGGGACTCAGTTGATTTGTTATAGGAAGGACTGCGGGACTTCCGCCGAGGACTGCGGGACTCGGTTATTTTTGATATTTAGCGGGGAGCACCCTGGGGTTAGCTAACCTGGCAACCAGGCACGGCCAATACTTATCATGTGACAAGGGCCCTAATAATAAAATTGGATAGTTAGTCGCCGATTGTCAGTAAGTTTAGAGGACTAGCTTAACGGTGTGATGTCAGTCGTATAGTAAGGTCCGGTAAGTTGTCTGATTCCGATGCTATGTTGTGTTTGCTGTACCTCTATTGTTCTGTGTTGGCTTCAGTGTATATACGGTTGCTTGTATACTGCGGTTTATTTGTTTATCGGTGAGACAATGGTTGGTCTCACCCCTCACACAGTCCTTGCAGGTTAGGTCAGGATTGCATTTCGGCGGCTGCAGCGTACCCTCGGGCAGGGCTCGGATCCATTAGTTTCATCGGGCTTTGCCTATATTGACATTGAGTTATAAATGCTTCCGCTGTGCTGTTGTATTGAGATTCCCGAAGTCGGGTATTATGATATTGTCTTTGGGCCGTTGGGCCGGATTTTCTTGTTGTATTTACTGTCTGTGCCACGTGTCGGCACTGTTGTTCGGTAAATACTGTATGTAGGGTAAATTTGGGTCGGGGTGTTTCA
>JAKUCV010004784.1:65043-103947 GCA_028386065.3 Turnera subulata | reverse complement strand
TTCCCTTGCCTCGTCTTGCCTTGCAACAAATCTTCCAACTTCCTGATGAGCCCGTTATGTTATATTTGAATCGGGCCAAGCGTCTTTTTCGATGAGCTTGCTACCAGTGGTCAGGCTATACGTGCAACAAATTTCCAGATTAGTCTAATCCGGGGGTTGCAGCCTGAGCTCAAAACTTTTGCCACTACAATGGTAACCAAACCCGAGCCTCTATCCTTTGCTGAGCTCTAGGGTGCCCTAATGAGTTATGAATTTCTTAATACTGATCCTCTGAAATCTCTTGCTCTTGATACCACAGGATCCACAGAGTCTGTCAAGGAAGTATCTATCCTGGTTGCTCCTTCGGCTTGTATTACACAAAAACAGCCCTACATCCCTCCTACCAGAGGTGGCCGAGGATGTCAGGGCAGAGGTGGCAATAACATGAATTACAAGAATGACTCTTATCGTCCTAAGTGCCAAATCTGCGGCAAGTTAGGGCATACAACCCAGAATTGCTATCTACAAAATTCTAATCTCTCTCCTTCGGTGAACACTGTTTCTCATGGCTCCTCTTCATATTCTACGACTTCATGGTTTCCTGATACTGGTGCGAGTCGTCATATGACTCCGAATCATCATTATCCTCATCAGTATGCTGAGTATCCGGGAAGAAATAATTCGGTTCAGGTTGGAAATGGGCATGATTTTCCCATTGCCGGAGTTGGTAATTCTTCTATCCCTTCCTCTTCCCGTCCTTTGTTTGTTAATGATATTCTCCATGTGCCGGATATTACTAAATCTCTTCTCTTTGTGCAACAATGTGCACATGATAATAAAGTATTTTGTGAATTTCATCCGGACTTCTTTTTTTTTTGTAAAGGATCGACTCACCAGGAGAATCCTCCTCACTGGCAGGAGCAGTAATGGCCTATACACATTCAATTCCTCTTCTTCGTCGAGTATTCCTCAGGTGCACTCCGTTGTCAGGGTTGGAGCCGAGACTTGGCACCGACGTCTTGGCTAACTATACATACACATCAATTTATATATGGTACTGCAATATATAATACAACTGTGTATAACACAACTATGAAAAAAATAACAAATTAATAAAACTAGTCAGCCGGTTTTAATTAGTGATTAGCTAAAAAAAAAAAAACATTCAATGAATTCTAACAAGAACTAGTTTTTGAATATAATAGAGATAGGGATAAGCAGATATAGGTTATGTAGAATTAGTTTTCCAATATAGATAGGGATCTTGATTTTCAGTTATACAATAACAATGTTTTGCTATATTATATGTAAAATAATGGTATTTATAAACTGAAGAAGGCTAATTTTGTTAATTTGCTGTTTTTTTAGTGGTTCACAAATATGTACACAGATATATAAATAGGGTTAGATTTAGCAATTCGCTGCAAAACCTCTACAGATGGAATCAGCCTCACCTCCGTTCTGGTCCGATCTTCCTGCCGACCTCTTGCAGCGGATTGCCGGCGGCCTACAGGGTAGCGGCCGCCTCGACCTTCTCACGGAGCGTTTGCAGCTCATGGCGATCTTCTGTTTCTTTGCCTCCCGTAGTCCCGCCACCACTCAAGCTCCACAATTACCCACTTCTTCCTCCTGATTGGAGCAATCACCTCGTAAAAGCTTGCGACCTTATACTCCAGGAATGCACTGTCTACTCCATACAACTCCTCTCCGATCCCCAAGCTACACCCTGGCTTGTGAGACTCCAATCCTCAAGCTCATCAGGCAAAGTGTTTCTTCCTGCCGTTTCCGTTGAGGAGAAGTGGGGTCGGTTCTCTCCCACGAATATGACCTTGGATTTGCAGCATTTTCGGGTAGATGAGGTCTGCAAATACTACCTTCCCAATCTTCCTGATACGTATATGGGTTTGTCGTGCCGCATGTCTGCTGCTTCCTCTAGTTTTGGCAAGATTCCTGGTGGGTTTACTGTCCCAATACATAATCCTCTTGGACGGAAGTTGATGACGTTTAGGGTGGGAGAAGATGATAAATGGACTAACATTGACGTTCCCTTTGCAGTTCATTTTTCGCTTTATATGTTTTCCAACGTCTTTTTCCTGCATGGTAAGTTTTATGCTTTTTATTCCAGTGGGGTGGCCATTACAATTGATCCTAATACACTCACGGCTAACCAAGTTACTCCATCATGGCAAGTGCCCGGGCATCACCTTTTGTCTGTGGTGGAGTCGAATGGGGATTTGTTTGGTGTGTTTCCTAGTTTTTGTAATGATGTGATTACTACTAATGACAAGGGTGGAAGAGCAATTAAGAGGAGGCTTGAAGTTATGAAATTGGATGAACGGA
The DNA here is from genome assembly GCA_028386065.3 of Turnera subulata. Classification (NCBI taxonomy): domain Eukaryota; kingdom Viridiplantae; phylum Streptophyta; class Magnoliopsida; order Malpighiales; family Passifloraceae; genus Turnera; species Turnera subulata. The sequence goes on along the minus strand of JAKUCV010004784.1, from coordinate 101,628 downwards.
AGGGCAGATGGGTTAAGATTTTGGATGAGTTGAAGGACTGCATACTTTTTATCAGCGCCCCTTGTTCGTTTTCGGTTTTGGCCAGACATTTTCCAGGGTACAAAGCCAATTGCATTTACATCAACAAGATACATTTCACTTACTGCAAAGAAATTAGAACCGCATGTCATCACCCTGGCTCCGGTGTTGTAGTTTATGATATTGAGAATGGTGATGTGGCCGAATTGTGTCACCAATATGGTTGCTCGCCGATCTTCTGGCCACCACCGTGTTGGCTGTACAAGAAGAAAACAGACTTCAAATTGTCCGGCTTGCGTAAGTCTTTTGTGATTAAGAACACCAGGATCCTATAGAGCAGATCCTGTTCAAGTAAAGGACGTAGGTTTCCCTAAGTCTAAACATTGGCTAATTTTTTAGTTGGTTGTTTTGTTAAACATTTTCTTAGTTTATGGAGTAATGAATTTTCATTTGGAAATTCCTTCAAAAGTTCTTGCCTTCTTCTTTGAGTATCTTGGTTGTATGGCTTTGTTTTCTTTTTTAGCTGTTTAAGAAAGATAATTAATTGCAATGACAAAAGCTCACCAAATTTTTTTTCCAGCCTATCTCATCTCATCAGAACACAATTGACCTCCAGTTTTTGTGTGGGGTCAATACTAGTATTTTTCCTGTTAACTTCATTCTTCTAATTTGGTCCCTAAACTCAATAAAATAAACAAATCAATTTTTAAAAAAAGTCTCACATGGCAGGCACAGGGCACATCAAGCCAACATTTATTGGGAAATTTTGATAAGAACTTCGGCTTCTGCTAAGTTTAGGGACAACATTAGTAAAACTACAAAGAGGAAGGAAACCCATAATGAAATCTACCTCCTGTGGCAATTCCACCCTGGCTAAGCTAGGTCCAAAATTTGTAGTGCACTGAATGTCATAAGTTTTTGTGCTTGTATACAATATATTGTGCACGGGAGCAATAGAGACCTTAAGTATTAACTTGGGATTGATCCAAGTAGTAAACAAGTTACTTCCGCTTAAGCAAGTCTCGAGTTTGCGTCTTTAGAAAAATGTCCATTGGAGGACTCACCTATTATAGCCAGGTGCACGACCCGGCTCAAATCCGGATTAGTCATGGCGAAGCCTGAAAGACGGAAGGGTTTTGGAAAATGCTAGACCGTTTGGAAAAAAAAAACATCAATTTGCAAATTTTTTAATCTGTGATCCACCGTATATCCTTCTTATATTCATAGATGAAGTGGTGAATGTTAACATTTTAATATTAATGACATATAATAAATAACTACACTATAATATATGTATGCTGAAGCCTAGATACAATGGATATGAAATTATACAAATGCACATTCAATATTCATAACACACATTATATATTATTAATGTATTATATCATGCGCACATCACAAAAATTGGTATATATAAAATGGTAGAAGGTGGCTCTGGGCCAGGAGGCTCCAATGGGCCCATCTAGAAAATGCTACCACCAACTTCATACTAAGAAATTGGCCTGTCCATCTCCTCATCTCTGGCATCCGAATCCAGTGAAGGGAGAAATTATGGGCTAGAGCCTAGAGCCAGGTTATATTGTTTCTATTGTTGAGACAGTTTTCGAAAGTTAATCATCACTTAGATTAATTAGAGTGCTATTTTCCTTACTCCTTCTCCCTCCAATGAAACATTTGTTCCATTTCGAACAAAACCGAACCCATATCGCGAGTTCGGTTTTCGGTCAGCAAGCAGCCATGCAACCTTCTTCGGTATTCGGTTCCCCCACCGGGATTCGGTCTCTGTCGGTGACCGATGTATACCCATCCACCGGACATATAAATACTCATCTTTCTAATCCCTAACCACACTTTTCTTCTCTTTACCTTTACCTCAAAAACACCCGAAAACCTCTCACCCACAATACACACACTCACCACAACACCACCGGCCAACCGTCAAGGGCCGCCGCACCACCACCAAGGTCAGCCCTTTTCTCTCTTACTTTTTACTCGCTTGCTTCAACTCTGTTTGCAGTTCATGGTGTTTATTAGGTCGTTAAATAAGACTAGGTCCACTAAGTAAGTTGGATTCTTTTTGGGTTGTGTGGATTTCTAATCTCTTTTGTTTTATTTTTCTTGTATAGATGTCAAACACTGGTACTTCTCATCCTGCCTATTCATTTGTGGTTGTGCCTGGTAATAATACTAATGCATTTTCTCAAGGGGAAAGATGTGAGGAAACAATAGTAAAGGAATTAGAACTTCTATTGCAACCAACTCAATCAAGTGAAGAAGCTGGTGATGATGAAGAACGTAATAGGGAGTTTAAGCGGGTGATTTCTGTTGATTCTCCTATGTTTTCGACGCGGTCTAGATGGATGACTTTCAAGAAATGTTATCAATTCTACTTAGAGGAGAAGAAACACTTGAAGGCATTTCTGAAATCCAACTGCCCGAGAGTTTGTCTTAGTGTTGATACATGGACATCAAGTCAGGGAATCGACTATATGAGTCTCACCGCGCATTTCATCGACAAGCAATGGAAATTGAGGAGAATGGTGCTGAATTGTTGTCCAATCTCTGGTCATAAGGGGGAGAACGTAGCTGATGTTGTTGAGGAGTGTTTGAAGGAGTGGGGTGTCACCGTGTCTTTACGGTGACTATGAGTAATACATCCTCAAATGATGTCGCGGTAGCTTCTTTGAAAACGAAGCTCTGCAAATGGGAAGGGAGCATATTAGGGTGTAAATACATGCAGATTAAGTGCATTGCTCGTGTTATTGATCTTGTTGCAGATGACAGTTTAAGGTGCATGGGGAGGACGGTTTATAGAATTCGGAAGGCAGTAAAATATGTGAGGGAGTCTCCGTCTAGGTTACAGCAATTTAAGGGTTATGTTGAGGCCGAGGGATTCTCAACGAATGCCTTGCCGCCACTGGATGTTCCATCCAGGTGGTGTTCCACCTTGGAGATGTTGAAGTGAGCTTGTGAGTTTCAAAGTGTTTTTGAGAGATACTTTGGTGCAGATAATACTTTTGGAATTGACATGGAGTCACCTGATGCAAATGTGGATGAAGAATGGCTTGGTTTGCCTAATCAAGATGATTGGGCTCGTGCTAGGAAGTTGCTTCGCTGTCTTGCTAATCTCCGTGCTTTGATGACCTTTTTCTCTGGTGCATCTTTTGTAACATGTAATGCCTATTTGGATAAGGTTTTTTGAATCGTTGGGTGGATAATGGGGATCCAGAATTGAGTCCAATGGCTCAAAATATCAAGATTAAGTTTAGTAATTACTGGATGGAGATAGATAAATGCAATGTGATCACTATTATTGCTGCGATTCTTGATCCTCGATTTAAATTTGAATATGTTGAGTTTTGTTTGAAGCATGTTCACGGTGATATCATTGGGGATTATATGTGGAGAAAAGTAAAGGATGCAACCTCTGAGTTATTTGATGCTTATGGTTTATTCTATTCTCCTCCATCTCATGCTATTAGACAACCTAGTGAAGAGGAGTTGGCTACAATGTCACCTATGCAAAGGATGAAATCGGAGACGAGATTAAAGTTCGAAAAGTTGATGAAAGAGAAGAATGGAGGTAGAAGGAAAACAGAGCTAGAAAAGTATATTAGTGAGGATCTTGAGAGGGATGTTCGAGAATTTGATGTCTTGTCATGGTGGAAGGTGCATTCTCCAAGGTTTCCTATTCTGTCAGCAATGGCCCGTGATGTGCTTGCTGTCCCGATCTCGAGTATAGCATCAAAATCTGTATTTAGTACCCATGAACAGATTCTTGACGCTTGCGGGAGTTCTTTGACTCCTAAGATCATGCAGGCCCTCATTTCAATCCAAGATTGGATACAAGCAAGACAAGTAGAGTTCCGCAATGATGGGGAAGAGTCTATATTAGATATTGGTCGACTAGAAAAAGGTAATTTGATTCTCTTAACTATAGTTAAGTTTATTGATAGACTTTAAATTACTACGCAGTGATAGGGTCATTTACTTTCAGTTTTTTTAGTGACTTTCAGAATCTTAGTGTCTGTTTTAGTGACTCTATTATTCCTTTTTCAGGGTCATCACAGTTATCCTCGAAGTCGCCTTTTCAAGTTTAATGAATAACTCTTAAACCTGATAATATGAGATGGTTAGTGCTTAGTTAATCAGTTGATAAGTTATGATTTGTAAAATGTTTTACCTACTTATATAATTCATTGTAATGGCAGGAAAGTACAGCTCTGGAGAACATGCAAATTATCAAGAAGCATAGAAGTTGGAGGATTGGTTATGGATTGAGATCAGTTCTATAAATCAGAACTACTGAAATCAGTTGTGGACATTGTGTTAACCTTTTGAGTGTATTAACCTTTTGGAAAATTAGATTTTCAATGTATGACTACTATGGGTTGTTTCCTTTTGATTGGCTATTTGTGGTTATGACTTATGAGTAGATAAAAATTTATATTTGTAGTGTTGTTGTATGTAGAGTATCTAGACTATGAAGCGTCATCAGATTCTGTGAGTTCTCATGTTCAAAAAAGATTCTTAGTTCTAAATGCTATTGCAAACTGCTACGAAAAGTGCATGAAATCGGGTCAGATTTTGAATTTTACTCACATAGACAACCAAAACAATTCCTTTGTGAGGATCATTTCTACTCAATTGGTGTTAAAGGCAATCTTAATTAATTTTTAAACATTTGTATATATGCGTTAGACGTTAGCTTTTATTAGACAAATGCAGCAACATTTTTTCCCTATATCCGACCATTCAATACAGTACTCGTGTAAATAATTTTGATCCCCAAATTTCAATTTGTCAAAATTATGAATCTAAAGTGGCTAATTTTTGTTAATTTGTGTTTGAATTTATTCATAACAGAATTGCGCCATAGAGTTATTAGCGTCAGATTGGCACTAAACCATCCTCATCATACATGAAAAAACTGGAGGTTTTTACACTAGAAGTGAGCAAACACCCCAAAGTAAAGAGCCGTAAACTCATGTGATGACAATAGAGCCGTAAGTGATGCTTGGAAGAAGATAAAATCAGAGAGAAGAGATTTGAATCAGAAATTTATTAGCCTTCAGCGATCCAATACAACCAATAATTGACAAAGCCAAGACTAAGGCATGATTCATGAATTTACATCTTAACACAATCTCATGCACAGTTGAGATCATCAACAGGAAAATTGATAGCAAGTTTACAACAAAGGAACCCGCTTTATGCCATATGCAAACATTATTTTCTCTGCCAACCTTGCAAAAAGTCATTACTTTCCAAAAAATACACATACACAACGGATAAAAATAAGCTGAAACTATGCCGCAGACATGATGCAATCAATGGCCTGCTTGCATATGCCTGTCATTGTGGCCTCAGGACCATAAACCTGGAACAAAATGTTGAAAGAGTTGAGCAATTTGCAGTTGCATTAAACTGCAGGGCTCAGCAGCCAAGGAAACGAAGAACAGAAAAAAAATGGAGTAAGCAGAATCCATTGCATACCTCAAGAGGTATGTCGAGTTCCTCTCCCAGAGCACGCATCTTTTCCAAACCAGTTTGATAGTTTGGGCCACCTCTCCGTACATAGATGTGCATTCTTGCTGCCTTTAACTTTGTTTCCTATTATCAGAAAGAAAAAAGAAAGTTCAAACCACTAGAAAAGGTAGACTAAACCTTTCAATTGTAGTTTGGGTTTATTAAGCTTTAAGTTACCTTTTCCCTCAAGGCACGTATGATACCATTGAAAGTTGCAGCAACATCAGTAAAGTTAGCAATGCCTCCTCCAATGAGAAGGGCTCTCTTACGACCATCAGGATCAGCAGTGGCACACTGCATTACAGTTTAAAAGGCTCATTTCATGACAACCACGATAAATAAAAGTTACCATCAATCAAACAAGAAATCCAGTGTCAAAAGCACAAACATAAATTCCGTTTCAGAAGAAAAGGGGCATCCTTAAATCTGTTTTCGCTTACATCAATGACAACTCTTGCATATTGCAAGACCTCCTCTTCATTTGGAGCTCCACTGTACTCTGCATAATTGCCAAGCTCGGATGCATAACCCAAATCCCCAACCTGGTCAACCAAAAAGAGAGAGAGAGAGAAACAGGTCTCCTGTAAAATCGAAATACACATCTCATAATGGCTTTTTTAAGAACTCCAAAAATAATATGACTTGTAGCTACACTGCTCGGTATGAGATTAAATACTGACAGTATCTGCATAGATAACACTTGCACCACCTCCAGCTACCATTGTCCAGATACGTCCTTTTGGGTTCAAAACAGTGAACTTCAAAGATGCACTAGTCTGTATACACAAATTACGATTAATATATATATTCTTATGGTCTGGATACAAAACCAGTTTTATTACAGAGAACTTGGCTAGGGTATTCGTGTAATTACCTTTTCGTCCAGTGAGTGTATGAAGTTTTCAGTAGGGCTAAGTACTCTTCCAAAAGGCAGAGGAAACTCTATGTTACCCCACCTGAATGTATAGAAACACTTGGATAAGATTGGGAAAGAAATGTAATGCACCCAAGAGTTTAATTTAAAGACTAATATCACATAGAATATATAGAAGAATAGATGTACGTGCAATGTACTTTTTGAAATTTTTAAAGGCAGCAGTGTCATCCAATTCTCCTCTCATATCCAGTGGATAGGGCTCCCCATTCACAAGTGTAAATGGATTCATCTCTAGAAAGCTGAAGTCCATGTCTAGAAAAGAAAAGGAAGAACTCAGAATTCATCAGAAGCAGTGAACACCAGGTCATTCATTATTAAAAAGTGACAGCAAATTTAAGATTATTTCAACCTCGTAAAACATCTCAGTGGAAAAACAGATACAGGAACCTCTAGTCTAGTTAAATTTACTTAAGTCTTATGAATCAGTGGATGGAGATAATTTAAACCATACAAGCGAAGAAGGCTTCTACGTCAGAATTACTGGAAGGAGTATGTTCTGAATTGTGAGCTATACTTACCTTGAAATACAGAAAAGACACCCATAATGAAGTCACCAATTTTTCCTCTAATCTAAGATCAGAAAATATAAGATCAGAAAATGATAAATATATGGACATGAATAGAGCAGCAGAGACCATGAGTAACAAAAACAAGGAACCCAAAATACATAACCAATAATAAACTTTATGATAGAGAATAAAGCAACTTCCATGTTTCTATGGCATTATGTATATCCATGTTCAACAAATAAAAATCTGATTTAATCTCGGTTTATTAATGTTTATAAAGAAAAAAAAGAAGCAAGCATTCTTTGATTACTCATCACGAAAAGTAAACCTTCTTCAATAGGTTATAATCTTCGCTTCATCCTCATTTCTTCCAGTTAGCAAGTCATGCCTACATTATCTCTCAACACGCAATAAATCAAACCAAGTACTTGTACTTCTCGTGTCAGAGCCAGAAAGAAAATTGCTACCACGATATGAGCAAGGCCAAAAGGCTTATAACTTTTTGTTACTGAGAAGAAACAGAAAATGCTACATGGAATAAGTATCCCATAACTTACCTCCAAAGGAAGAGTTGCTATCAATGGAGCACAAGCCTCCAATGACATTGGCTTTTCAGTTGGCAGGAATATGGTTTTAACCTGCAAGACCCAAGAGAGAAAAACATCTCAGTTTTTCAGATATCAATGCAACCGGCACTGATATAAACAGAACATCAAGAGGCAAAAAAAAATGAACCAGTCATCGACATTAGCTTCAGTCAAAAAGTACACTGGCAATAACATCAAACCAAGCATACCTTATCCCAGTTCTCCTCAATCTCAATCCCACCGCATTCTGAGAAGCTAACAGTAGAGCCAAGTCTTTCTGATACAATGGAAAGGTAAAACTCCTGGTCATGTGGCACAAACGGTTCCACAATAAAAGTAGTAATAGGAGCCTTACAACCTCCCATCTCAACCTAAACAAGGCAACACATAATTCCCACATGAAATCAGACAAGCAAAAAAACACAGCACAATTACAGAATTCCAGTAGATTCACTGATCACCTCAACACCAAGTCGAGCTTTCACAAACTCAGCAACCTGGGCAAGATCCAAATTCAGGGCCACCAAACCACTCTTCCCTCGTTTCCCAAACAGCATATCAGGCTTCACCACCAACCGGGTGGCAGAAAGCCATGGCTCTCGGTTGGTCAACTCTGCAAAGTCTGTACCTTGGGTAACCTAATCATCCAACATCATTGAATACTAATCAACTAACCAATCCCAGTTCAACACAATTATAGGTAAAAGTACACTAAAACTAACTATATTCCAACATCAGCCACTCAACCCAGAACCAAATTTGAAAGCTTTATAATCCCACAACATCAAAATCTGAGCATTCAGGTCACACTAAATTACAATCACAAACACAGAAGCTCAAATGACGATAAAGAATCAACCTTTAACAAACAAATGCATGCCACAGAACCGGACTTAACAACACACTACATCATTGAAAGTGTAAACTTTGATGGGTTACCTGAGCAGAGCAGATCTGGAGATCAATACCAGCGAGACGTTTCAAATGCTCCTTGAGGAGTCTCTTGGAATCATACTCTCTGATCTTCTTTCGAGCCATTTTTGGCTTTGCTGGATTTGGTCTTCTGGGTTTCAACTAAAACAGAGCTCCAAAATAACCAGGCGAGTAGATATCAATAATATCCGAGTTTATAAGGAAAAATGATTATGGTAATTGGGATTAACTAATTAAGATTTAGCGGATGTTTGGCTTGGAAGTTACACATAACAAGGACCTGAAGTGACTGAACTAGTTTACTTAGAACACCAACAACACGGAACTGGGAGAATGTTGGCTTGGGTTTGGTGGTGGGCGACTCCTACGAGGAGATACGGTGTACTTCAGTTTTTATTTAAATACAGGTAGATAATGGTATCAAAAAAAAAATACAGGTAGATAAACTATGCTGCTGCTATTTAAGCATGCAATTTTTTTTTTTTGTTGATTAGTAGCCAAGAAATGATATGAATAATGAGTAATTTTATCATAGAGCCCTATAAAAAAATAGTAGTAAACCTTATTTTATTATTTTAGTGTAATTGACAAACAATAAAGTCCTTCAAATTAAATTTTTAATATCATTTAAAATTATTGTTTCTTTTTATATCTTGTGGTGGGGATGATAAGATTGAGTATGAGAGTGTTGCATTTTTTCGCTTTTGATGAAACTCAGTGTTACAATTAATTTTAAATTCATAAAATTTATAAAATTTATAGATGGAGAGTGTTACCCTTTATTTTCTTATTCTCAAAGCCATTGCCTTCCTTTACTTTAAATTCAAACTAGAAAACATCAAAAGAGGAGCCTCTACATACTTTGATAGTTGTGAGTGGTTGGTAATGGGGGAGCCTCTTTTGTGAGCCCACAACTTCCAATTGGGATTCGTATCATTTCCAGGAATACATCGGGTTGTGTTGTGGATGCCGGCGTTGAGCAACGAACTTGAAGCTCATTTGCAGTAGTAGTCGAGGCTTTGGCTATCAGGGAAATATTCTTCCTAGCGTTATCTAGGGCCTTTTTGCAGATCATCATTGAGATTGATTCCAGAGTATATGTGGATGCTCTTCGCAGTGACGTCTCCCCTATCGCCATTAGATCCGTCATCACCGACATTAATTGTTATATTTCTTCAAGCAATATCAATATTGTATTTTATAATCGCATTGCAAACAGAGTAGTTGATTGGGTTTCTAAAGCCATCAGGATGAGGCAATATCCCCTTCACTGGGTTCTTGCACCACCTCATAGGCTGGCTAAACTTTTATATCAAGACCTTGCTTAATGATATTATTACTATTGATAAATAAGAGTAATAGAGGAGAATAACATGGACTTCTTTAAGACTATTCATTTCTAAAGCCAAACTAAGAGAGTGGTACCTTCAAGTGGATGGATTTCTAATCCTTCAATTAAAAAGCTTGAAGAACCTACACGAGAAGAATTTATGGACTTTTTTTCGAGCCTCACAAGAAGACAAGTCAAGAGGTTGAGGAACAATAACATCACCAACAACTAATTTTCTTAGAAAGGGAAAAAGTTCGAGTGTCAAATTTGTGTACGAGCCTCTTACTCAAATGTTCCTAAAGAAAAGCTCACCTTAATTGTCTTTAGCCATTAAATGCCTACTTGCTATTGTGGTCTACAAATAAACTTCCCACCTACATTTAGAAATTAGTGTAAAAGATTACAAGTATGAGAAACTATCTTATTAAGTTTGCTTAGTACAGACAAAATCTTTGAGAGATCTTTAAGTCTTGATTATTGAATGCCTATTTTTGAGGAGATTTAGTTCTTGCTTTCTCCATTGAGTTTAAAATCTTTGTGATATGTTTGTTCTTATATTGTAAACAAAGAGTGAGTCACTCTTTGTGTAATCGCAACATTATTCCTTAAGAGAGATTGGGTAGATTTTACTTCAGGGATTGTATAGGTTTGAAATTTGAGCATAGAAAAAAAGCTTTGGGTTTAGGATGGAGAGTTGAGCCTTAGAAAAACTTTACATTAGTTGAGCTTTTAACTTGGGTTAGAGTTAATCCTTGTGAAAAGCTCTTGTAAAAGTTGTAACTTTAGTCTTGGTAAAAGCTATGTCAGTAAATGTTGAGTTTCACCTTTTAAAGAAACTAGTTAGTAGATTTGGCAAATCTCAACGGAAAGTCTTGAGTAGTGGATATACCTTAAAATTGAGGGGAATCACTCTAAATTGTTGTGTTTGTAGTTGTGTGTGTTTGTTTTCTTTCTTTTACTTCCAATCTTTCTTGTGTTCTTAAAAAATCTAAATTTGAGGTGAGAGTCTCTTAAACAAATTTTCCATAACGTTGTTTTAAGAGCTAATTTAATCCTCTCTAAACTTATTTTGGGCCTACATCAATGTCTTCTTTCATTTACATAAAGGTATATGTTTTGTTTTTTTAGGAAAGGAGCATTCTTCACTCATATAAAGAGATCTAAAGATCTGAAATTACATAGTTGAAGATCTAATATAGCAAAAGCATAAGAAAAATCTAACAAAAGAATTCTTCTTAACCTACTACATAAAAATTCACAACGTGATTTATCTCCTTCAATAGAAGATTTACAAAGGCACACTACTCGCGACATACTCGCGAGCATCAGATCAAGTTCCAGTATGGTCCGTGCAGCAACCACCATGCCAACAGGTAAATTTGAGACATACCTGTGGGGGAAAATATCCTTTTGTTGGTAAATTTCTGTATCAGATAAAGAATCGTTCTTCAAATCGAACCTTCCTCCATGAACTTTGGCTCCCATAGTCTTATTTGAAATATCAAAAAAAGTGAGAAAATTCCAGAAGGAGAGAAACCAACTCACAAAAAGTGAGACTAAACCCACAAAAAGTGGGAGTAGACCAACGAAACTAAAAAACAAAAACAAAAACAAGCTAGTTGAAAGAAATTTTGGTGGGGGCTCACCGCCGGAAGAAAGTCAACGGCAGCACCAAATTATAGATCTAGGATTTTTCTCTAAGAAAATGAGAGAAAAGAAAAAATCCTAGTTCGAAAAAGCTCTTACATAAAGGTATATGTAGATCTTATAAATAGAAGCAGAATAAACAAATAATTATTTATATTTTATGAAAGTGCATATCTTGAACTGCCAATTGTATTGTAGTTTATTAATATATATATATATATATATAGATAGGGAGAACTAATTTTTATAGATAAATGTGTAAATGGTAACTATCTCCGTTGAAACTATAATAGATTAATACTCAATATTCACAAACAATAGACTGGAAAGTGTACAACTAAATCCAAAACACAAAAATAGCTGAGTTTCAAGTTTCCTTCAAAATTTTAAAAACTTAATTTAAATTTAAGATAAAATAGAATAATTTATATTAATTATATATATATGATTTATAACCAAAAGAATTAAAAAGTAACTTGCATTGTTAAAAGAAAATTATAAAAACTTCTCCCTGGGGATATCTGAGATGTAAAGATCCAAATGAATTATTCCATCCGTCCTACAATTTTTTTTTTTTAGATTTTAGTATATATGTCCCATAACACTTGTAATTTTACAATTCACATCTACTATCACATGTGTTATTAGCATCAAAAAAGTATCACATGTGTTTGTTTTCCAATCATATCCTCATCATGAAACAGTAGACCTGGGAATTTTTGCATGTTTAAAAACATAATTAACGTAACCCCCCCACCAAAATCCACATCATTTGTACACCACCAACCCTTATCACCAACCATTCCCTCTGCTCACTATTTCTCTGTTAGTAGAACCAAACATTTTTTTTCTCACATGCGTGCACACATCTATTCCTTCTTTATGATTATTAGAAAACAACCTATCCATCACACCAAACCCACCTAGCAAAGAAGAACTGAAACTGTTTGTGCTTAAACTTTTTCCTATTTGTGACTAAGGTGTATGTGTAAACTTGTATGAGCTTGTATTTCAAGAGCATAAAATTTCTTGGACTTGACTTAAAGCTACCTATATAGGCTTCTGTCCCAAATTAAATAAATCATGACAACCCAACGGCCACTGGTCCCGATATGAAAACCTTGCCCTAAAATGTTTTGTCATTGACATTTGTATTAGCTAATCCAACATTCCACTTAAGACCTTGCCTAAACGTTTTGGGTAAAGAGATTTTTAGGGTTGAGTTTTTCATTTGTAACCTGGTCCCAATTAATTATTTAGAATCTTAAATGCATCTCAACCATACACCTCGAATAGCTGTGCTGCTGATGTAATACTAGGCAGTCACGTACGTACGTATTAGATGCTTAGTGGTGTCATACCAACTAAAGATTTTAGATATACTTACAATTACAAAAGTGGAAACCCAAACCTTTTTGTTGTAGATGCAATATTCTTAGTTAACACAACTTGGGATATATAGTAGTTTCTTGACTAAAGAGGCTGAAATCTACGACCTCCATTACAAACTTGCAAGAGCTCCCTGTAAATGCTAATAGATTTTGGAATATCCATAATTAAACAGGCCTTGCTATATAATATTGTCGCTCTCAAAGCCCAAACAAAGCAAGGTTAGGTAGAGCTTGGATATGATTATTCTCAAATTAAAAATGAGAAGTGCTCGTAGCCTTATGAGTATGGCTATCTATAGACTTGCTTATTAATTCTTCTATTTTTTTGTCAAAGCAAAAACCAAACTTATTAATTGTCTCTAAAGAAACATTCTCAATTTCGGTGCACATTCTTCGGCCTAACATCCTTTAATCCACATACTTGCTTTCCTCAGCTTTATTTCCCCTAAAGTGTTCCATTAATTGGTGTTCAGCCCTGACCTGAGCCTTAATTAATTCCATTGTGTCCTGTAGTGTTGTTTAAGTGCCTCTTAGTTGGGTTTTTCATGCCTACCTTTTGTTGTGAGCAAATAGATACACGTGGCTCCTTTTGTGTCCTCCCAATTTATGCATGTTTTTTTAATTTCCATCTAGAAATTTGTAAGACCAATCTAAATTCGACATGGTCCTGTAATGATTAGCGATAATTCCAAGCATACATTAGTTTAAATACTTGATGGCTTCGATCGGAAATTCAGAATTAGAAAGCTTCTTCCCAAATACAAAGAGGCCGTCGAATCAAAGCCATTGCTAAGTTTTCTTATTATTATCAGGAAAGGAAACAATATGGGTTCCCTCCCAACCAATGCTTTTTCCCACCTAACACCAATTGATCTATCCCAAGAGTCACAAAAGGTGATTGACTTCATTGCAGATTATTACAAGAACATTGAAAAATATCCTGTTCTTAGCCAAGTGAAGCCAGGATACTTGAAATCCCAGTTGCCAGATTCTGCTCCATATTCTCCAGAGTCATTGAAAGATATTCTCAAGGATATTGAGGCAAGTATCATACCGGGGCTTACTCATTATTGAGCAGGCGATTCAGAGCCCTCAAGCTCTGGGTTGTGATTCGCCGTCATGGATTGGCTGGCCTTAGGTTCCATATCCGTAGTGATGTGAAGTTAGCCTCCTTCTTCGAGTCACTTGTAGCTAAAGATAGTAGATTTGAGGTGGTGGTGCCAAGGAAATTTGCTTTGGTTTGCTTCAGGCTCAAGGCAGGCCAGACCGATAATGAAGACAATGCCCTAATCAACCAGGAGCTGAATAAAAAGTTGCTGCAAGAGGTGAATGAGAGTGGGAAGGCGTTCATGTCTCATGCTGTGGCTGGTGGTGTCTATTTCATCCGCTGTTCCATTGGGTCTACACTAACTGAAGAACGTCATGTGGAGGGTTTGTGGAAGTTGATTCAAGAGAAGGCTAGTTCAGTTCTTAATAATGCTAGTTAATGACTGGCTAGTATCTTAGTATCAAAAAAAATGACTGGCTAGTATTTTTAAGAATGTCATTGTTTCAGCTTCGAGTTACAGCCGTGGTATTTGAAGCAAAATAGTAGTTGTTACTTGGTTTCGATTCTACCACCCCATAAAAAATAACAAGAGTGATATATGTATTACTGCAAACATATGACTTTTGATTGTTTTGCAAGCCAGAAACTGAATAATATTATACTACAAACATACATTTGCAAAATTGATTTTTCTTCAATTGTGCCATGCTAAATTTTTGTCTTATTAACATAGAGCTGCGGTATCACAACGTACAGTGCTTCCCGTGGATGGTATTTGATAATGAGATTTGCACAATCCACAGGAGGACCAAGCTAGCTGTTGGTCCAGATGAGGATTTTAGAGGAGGAGGGACCAAGCAGGCTGTCCTTTCTGTGAGGAGGATGTAATAGATTGCAGATTTGTGTGGTTATTGTGGGCTAAGATTTGGAGATATAGGGTGACATTGAGTCCGATCGGCGGCTTGATGTTAGTGGTTTTCACAGAGCTCGCTTCTCTTGGTTGTCAATTTTTCTTTGCTAGACGCTTTTGATTTGTGCGTGATAATAATAGATATTATAATTATTTTCTAAAATTAATTAATATTAATATAGTGAATACCCAATGGGAAAAAAAAAGTAATTATGATTTATTCATACATTGCATTGTGTGGTTATTGTGGTCTAAACTTTGGAGATGGTGGCGGAGCCAGCCCAAAATGTTAGGGGGGCCCAATCATACATATTGCTTAAGGTGGCCCAAATATATGAAAATGGTGAAAAAAAAACCAACACTACTAGGTCTCGAACACATGACCTAGGGGGGCCAAAACGTTAAACTATAATTAAGCCATCAATTTTCTATGTCAAAATGCTACTAAAATTATATTATACATATTGGGAAGTTAAGGGGGGCCATTGGCCCCCCTAACTCCGCCCCTAGTGGCGAGTTTATTGGTGGTCTATGCCCGGTGAAATTATCCAGTTTATATATTTGTACTATTGAAATTGTCCCTCTTGCCTGTACCATCGAAATTATTCCTATCATATATTTCCGTCTATCATTCCTTTTAAACAGAATCCATGTGGCACAAAACGACATTTTTTTGCCATGCCACGTCAATCCAAAATGCCATGAGGATGATGTGGGACTCATTTTACTTTTTGGACAATTTGAAAGTACATGTTTTGATGCGTATTTCTCTACAAAAAAGCGCGCCAATTGCGGCGGTAGAAATAAACCACCGCTATTTGGTCAAATTGCAACGTGATATTTAACCCCCACGAATTGATTCATATTGCGGGGGTTATGCTTCATTCTGCGGGGGTTTCAACCGCACAACCTGTTTTTTGGACCAAAATTTGTTCTCTCGTGTACCCTATATTATCTGGTTTAAAGAAAAAATATAATCCTAACCAGATGAAATCGTTTTCTTCTCTCTCCCCACTCCCCCCACCTCCAAAAAAATCCATGACCCTAAAATTGATCGATTCCCCCTCTCTCGTCCTTCTCCTCGCCTCCTCGCCGCTACCGTCTCTCTCTCTCAGCTCACTGTTGCTGCCATCACACAAGAACACAAGGCGGAGGAGCCGAGGCGAACTCGGCGGACTGGAGCATGCAACCGCGCCGCCATCGCTTGGTAAGAACCGCTGTCGACTCCTCCCTCTTTCTCTTTTCTTCCTCCGCGTCCTTTTCTTTCTGTCGATTTGTGGAGTTTAACAAGCTTTTATTGTTTTTTGTTGGTGGTCGTTTGTTACTGGTGCAGCCAATTGCGAGGTTATGTTGTTGGTGGTCGGTGCCATGGTAGATTAATTCCGGCAGTGAGGATTTCAAGTTCCTCTTCCTCCGATTCGTTCCCTATGGTAATCCACGGGAAGTAGGTTTTAAATTATATTGACTTTTGCAGCTAAAACAATTTGATTTGGTAGTAGAATTGAGCTTTTAATGATTGAAGAACCCAAATTTCTCTGTAGTCTTCTCCATCGGGTTTACTAGGGTTTAGATGTCTTCTCTAGTGGTGTTAGGGTTTTAATTTTCAACGCCAACCAAATCTTCATTCTGGTTAATTCTCCCTCTTGTAAACAGTGAAAAAAATAGAGTACTCTGTTGAAACATGATTACGCTTCTTATAATTTTTTCCTTCATACTCATTTCCTCATCTGTTATTTTTCTTTCTTGGCCATTTCAGTTTCGAAAATTGTATACGTGTGATTGTACAACAGACTCAGAAGATATAGAATGGCTTACAAATCGTATAGCCATCATGATGTTTACTTATAGTAGTTTTAGGTTACAGGATCTGTACAATTGTAGGTAAACCTTATCACACAAGCTAAGCACAGTTAAGAAACTCTATCCCTATCTTGACTAACTAACTTATCAGAATGACATGTTTGAGTTACACTAAACATCTATAACAACATATTGATCCACATCCCCCCTCAAACCAAACTCGGCTGTAAGGAGAGATTGAGTTTGTTGCACAGAAAAAGAAACCGCGTGGTGGATAAAGGCTTGGTCAAAATGTCCGCCAACTGATCCTCACTATGGATGAATTGAACCCGAAGTCGCTTGGTGGCCACAAGATCTCGGACAAAATGGTAATCTATTTCCACATGTTTCGTGCGAGCTCGAAGTACCGGATTCTTGCTAAGGAACGTAGCTCCCAGGTTATCACACCAGAGAGTCGGTGGTGGAGAAGAAAGACCTAGCTCACGTAGTAGTTGTTGGAGCCAAACAACCTCAGCAGCCCCATCTGCCAAAGACTTGTACTCTGCCTCCGTGGAAGAACGTGCTACGGTGCGTTGCTTTCTGGAGCCCCAAGAAACTAAGTTTGAACCAAGAAAAAAGAGAAAACCTTCAGTGGACTTCCTGTCATCAATATTTCCGGCCCAGTCGGCATCAGTATACACCTGCAACTCTAAAGTGGGGGATTTGGTGATAGCAAGACCAAGACGTTTAGTGGACTGTAAATAACGTAATATACGTTTTACAGCAGTGTAATGAGCCTGCGTTGGTGCTTGTAAGAACTGACTGACTTTGCCAACTGCTAGGCCAATGTCTGGCCGTGTGATAGACAAGTAATGAAGAGAGCCGACAATGGTGCGATAGAGAGCCGGGTCAGGTAGAAGATCCGTAGCTGCAGCTTGCAAATGTGTAGTAGTAGATGCAGGTGTTTGTATTGGTTTACAAGTGTCCATTCCCGCCTTCTTGAGCAACTCGTCGATATACTTGCGCTGAGTTAGAATCAGACCTGTGGGTGTGGTAGCAACCTCAATACCCAAGAAGTAGTTTAGAGCACCAAGATCGCGAAGTGCGAATTCAGTGTTAAGGGTGTCCAATAACCGTGCCAAAAAGGAAGGTTGATTGCCCGTGAGAATAATGTCGTCCACATAAACTAAGAGATAAGCAAAAATGCCACCATGATTATAGACAAGTAATGAAGGATCAGACCTGGAAATTACAAATCCGTGGTTGACCAGGTACGTGCTGAGCCTTGAATACCAGGCCCTAGGAGCCTGTTTTAAACCATAAAGAGAACGCTGTAGACGACAAACATGATGTGGTCGATCCCTATCAACAAAACCAGTGGGTTGTGCCATGAATACTGCTTCACTAAGCTCCCCATTAAGAAAGGCGTTTAGGACATCAAGTTGTTGCAATGGCCATCCCCACGAAGTTGCCAAAGAAAGAATCAACCGGACAGTTGTGGGTTTGACAACCGGACTAAACGTCTCTTCATAGTCGATGCCCTCGCGTTGGTGGTATCCCTTGGCCACTAACCGAGCTTTGTAGCGTTCCATTGAACCATCGGAATTGTGTTTGATTCGAAAGACCCATTTACTGCCTACAACATTCATTTGGGGTGTTCGTGGAACCAACCGCCAAGTCTTGTTTTGAATTAAGGCATTCATCTCCTCGAGCATAGCAACTCTCCAAACTCGATGCTTTTGAGCATCCGTATAGCAGGTAGGTTCAACCAAAGGACAAGAGGAATCAGGTGGTGTGGCATGGACTGTATGAGCAGAGGGGGAAAAAGGTTGTGTGCGATGTGGATTTGGCCGCAAAGTCATCTGGTGTTGTCTTTGGGGAATAGCAGGTGGTGGGGACAAAGGAGGAGAGGTCGCAGGTGTGGGAGCCTTGCTGGAGGACCGAGAGGAGGCAGCGGAATTACTAGGAGAGGAGGAAGCAGGTTGAGGTGGAACTTGACTAGAAGAAGAGGCTGATGCATCATGTGGATTTTGTGACAAGGAAGGAGAGCTGGTAGACAAAGACGCACGAGTAGACCTTAAACTAGGGAAAAACACGGTTAAAGGAATAGTTGTCCAAGTATTCGTGGAAGAGCTAGACACCAAAGGAGATAAAGACACAGTAGACGATTGACGTTTAGGAAACACAGTTTCAAAGAAACGAACATGTCTCGCGATATACATTCTATTAGTGGATAACGATAAACACCTATACCCGTGATGAGAGGGGCTATAACCTAGGAATAAACAAGGAAGAGACCTGTATTCTAGTTTATTTTGATTATACGGCCTGAGTAAAGGAAAGCAAAGGCAGCCAAAAACTCGTAGGAAACAATACTTTGGGGTTGAATGAAACAGTGTCTCATAAGGTGATTTGTCTTGGAGAATTTTGGTGGGCATCCTATTAATCAGGAAAACAGCTGTGTCGAAGGCATATTGCCAATATTGAGGAGAAAGATTAGAGGTGGCCATAAGGTGAGACCAGTCTCAACCAAATGTCTATGACGTCGCTCAATGGCACCATTTTGCTCGTGAGTGTGGGGGCACATGATCCTATGATGTATACCTTGTTTTAAAAAGAATTGGTTTAAGGAACGATATTCACCTCCCCAATCGGTTTGGACTTGTTTTATTTTCCTCTCAAATTGTCGTTCAACAAGTGCTTGAAACTTGAGAAAAACATTAAAAACATCTGATTTGAGAGCAATAGGATAAAACCAAATAAATTTACTATAATCGTCCATGAAGATTACATAGTACCGATGGTGCTCAGAACTAAGCGTTGGAGCAGGGCCCCATACATCACTATGAATCAAATCAAGGGGATACCGACGACGACTAGACCGAAGAGATAAAGACTCACGACACATCTTGCCCATAGGACAATGTAGACATGGCACAGCAGCAGAAGATGATGCCACCGGCAATTTAGTGGACCCTAAAACAATTTAGTAGAAAGAGTGGAGTAGCCAGTACCTGCTATACGGAGATTAGCTCCGCTACCATGTACAACAGACTCAGAAGGTATAGAATGGCTTACAAATCGTATAGCCATCATGATGTTTACTTATAGAAGTTTTAGGTTACAGGATCTGTACAATTGTAGGTAAACCTTATCACACAAGCTAAGCACAGTTAAGAAACTCTATCCCTATCTTGACTAACTAACTTATCAGAATGACATGTTTGAGTTACACTAAACATCTATAACAACATACTGATCCACAATGATACTTATTCTCTAACCACATCGTTTTCTTTATTTGATTTTTGGTGTAGGTTTCGGTGGATTTGGTAGAAACATGGGTGCAAGTCGGGGTTCCAAATCCTCTCATGGTATGGTTGCCTTCTTATTCTTATTGACTGGCTTTCTTTTTTCCCAAGTGTTTCGCCAAATGAAGAGAGTGCTTGTTTTTGTCCTTTTGAATTTCTGTGTCCTAAATACGGACATGACTAATGCCGATTATGCTATCATAAGTGAATGTACTATGGACTGTAAATGTAGTAGAATTGGTGAATTGAGAAACATAACCTTCTTCCATTTTCCCCAACTGAATTGAAACCTCATAAAGGAATGACTAGTATAATGAAAATATCTTTTTCTGTTAATGGATATAGATACTATAGTCATTCACACTATTATTTACTCTCTTTCACCTTGTTCTATTGGTATGGTTCTTGAATTGTTACTTGATTGTTAGATTTTTATGAGAAAGCATGCGAGTCATCCTAATCACTTCAAATCACCAATTGTTTCTTGTTCTGTAATCTTATGAACCCGAACTATTTAGGGCAAACTTTTTCTTTGATGGGCAATCCACCATGGCACCGACTTATATATGTAGCCTGTTTCTTCGGTTCATTTGTCTTAAATTCTATTAGTTGCTTAGCTACTTTGAAAAGGAGGACTAGTCATTTGGTGTTGTCATTCTTCCAAGCTACTGTTAGTTCTATTTGCTCAAATCTGATTTTATCTTATGCAGGAAGGTTTGTCCTCGGATGCTATACACTCACATTCTCTAAGGTGCTTCCAGAGGACTTGCAGGTTTGTATTTTCATTCAAGTGCAAGCCTGAGACCCGTTTGGGCTGCTGTCATATTTTGCTGTCAATTGTTCATTTGTATCTGTTGATGAGAGCTCGTTTGCTATGAATTAGGTTGACTGATGCATATCAAAAACTGGTCGCACTGCAAGTTTCCTAAGCATACGTGCTGCCTGCAGGATGACAAAAGAAACTAAAATTATTGGGAATTTAAGCTTTGTCTCATAGTGGTGGTTCTTCCAAACCTCTAATGATGTTTGGTACTGAGGGCTCAGGCACTCTTACATCACCATCCAATCAGTTGGTCAGTTGATGGTTCTTCTTTTTGTATTGTCGAAGGAATTCGAAATTTCTTGCCTGAATTCTCATTGGCATTCCATTCTGGCAGTGGAATGATAAAGATATTGAATTGCAGGCTGACATGGATCGCTTTGTGGAAGATGGATCTATTGAGGACAATGTTGATTCTTTTTTATCCCATGTTGATACTGATCCCAGAGATACAATCCCTCGTTCTATGGCTGTGAGCAAAGGTGCGCATACAGACTAATGTGCTGATCATGTCTGATTGACCTCTTTCCCTTTAGTTGCTTTCTCGTATCATGTTTAGCTTCTTGCTGGTTTTCTCATGTAGGCTACGATTGATTGTATATGCAGTAATTACGAAGGATTATTTCTATTTCAACTTACGGCTATTTTGAATAGTGAAAAACAAATAATTGTCAAACAAGAAAAAGGAAACCTTATTCTGTCTTGGATAAGTATCAAATGACCCTTCACACAGGAAAAGGAAGGTCTCTTGTTAACTACATTCAACTAATTAATGGGCTGTTTGTTGTTGTTGTTGTGTATGGAGAGCAGACTTGTTGGCTCATGGTTTTGTTTTTGCATAGCATTAATGATGATAGTAGTAGTGCCTGATTCAAATGTTGATATTTTAAATGCAATGGTGCAGGAGATGCTTGTGGGAAGAAGAAAGTTGTTCCTTGTGTTAATTCATCTTGGGGAAAAAGCTATGATGGCTGAAGGCATGAGTGTTGCTTAAGGAGATTCTTTGGGGTGCAACTGCTGGTATGGGGTAGTATTGATGCTTCATATGCAAATAAATGAGTGGAAAAGTTTATATAATTAATATCAGTATGTGTGTTTAATAGAACTTGAATTATGGATCTATGTTTATATAATGTAATAAAATATTATGTTTTATCATTTTTGGTGTTAATTAGTATTAATATCTATATTTTGATTGTATTTTTTTTAAAGATTTTGAATGTGAATGTAGTTTTTAAATATAATTTTTTAAAAATTTAAATCAGATTGTAGGGGTTAAAAACCCCTCCAATTTGATATTTTTTTTGGTTTGCACAAGTCAAATTGTGGGGGCTTTAACTCCCGCAATTTGACAATTTTTTTTTGTTTGGATGAAGAAAATAGCGGGGGTTTTAGACGCCACAAATGGACCGCCGCAAATTGATTTTGCAAATTACGGCGGTTGGTGCAGCGGTCGAGTTTGGACCGCCGCAATTTGACTTGTGGCGCTGTAAAAAGTGACAGTTTTGTGGAACGCTGCAAATTGCACGAAAATCAAAATGCAGGGGTCAAAACCGCCGCAATTTGTTCCAAAAAAGCGCCGCAATTCGCGTGCTTTTTTGTAGTGTTTACTGCAAGTGCATAGAAACAACAAGGTCGTCCACTCGAACTACACTGTCCTTTAGTATTAAAAAAAAAAACATTGTCCTCAGTGAAAATCGATTATCTAGGCTAAAACGAGATGAGAATTGTGATATAAATTGAAAATAATAAAAGTATGAATTTCACATAGCAGGATGGAATCTTAGGTCATTCGGAGTTCACTATTTCTCAAGAAATCAAATTTGACTCGTCTAACAGTCTTGCTTGAACGACAATTAACCTAAAGTGCATATTGTTCACTGATCTTGAATTACCCGCTTTCGCTAATGCAATCATGTCATAAGATGCGCAAGACACTATGTTAAGTGTTGTGATCCTTAGCTAATTTAAAGTTCCTTTCAGTAATCTCTAAATTAGTCTTATTCACAGATTTTCCAGTAACCTAATTTTACCTCTCAGTTCGTCACTAAGTTACATAAAGTTGTGCTAAACGGTTGATCAAATGTTCAACACTATGAACCGGACTATAGATAAA
Source organism: Turnera subulata (assembly GCA_028386065.3). Lineage (NCBI taxonomy): Eukaryota > Viridiplantae > Streptophyta > Magnoliopsida > Malpighiales > Passifloraceae > Turnera > Turnera subulata. The sequence goes on along the minus strand of JAKUCV010004784.1, from coordinate 78,763 downwards.
TAAAGCAATAATGAATAAAAAAATTTAAATATTAATAATTATTTAGAAAATTCGACAAGTGTTACATCCAGAGACTTAGACAAGAATTTAGTTCATAAACCTAGAGAAAATAATAAAAATAAAAGAAGTGATCGACATGATTAGCAAACTAAGAATAATCGACTAAAATAAAAGATGACAGTATTACACTTTCTACTATGCAAAATTGTGATTTTTTGTATTCTAGAATGTGCTTCTTGACGTGAGGGTTAAATACTTTTATATGTAGGATTTCTTTCCTAAAAGATAGCACATAACTTTTTAAAGTGAAACCCTAATATTTTAACTCTAAGAACTCCTTAATTTTATATCCAAAACTTCTTTCCAAGCTAGAAAAGTCAAGGTGCATCCCTTTATGTTTCCTGAGAGTTTGCCGCAGAATCCCTATTTTTCAGTAAAAATAGTCGACGCTGTCTAGGAAGCTGTCAAACACGTTGTCTGGCACACTGTTTAGCACGCTATCTCGGACGTTACTTGCTTTAATTTATCCAAAGACGAGCCTCTTCTTGAAATAATTAGATTTCGAGCCTGAATCCTCCTTTTTCTTCACAAAAAGGGTGTAAACGCATTTGAAAGTAAATATGGATCAATAAAATCAATTTTAGCATAAAAAATTATTTTACTACCTAAATGAATACATGAAACCTAAATACAACGCTAAAAGACAGTAAAATATGCTGCTAGAATATTTATAATATCATATGCATCAGGTATGTAAAACGGAAGAATTTCATTAGTATAGGTACATAAAAGGAACAATTTTCAATAGTACAGAGGGTATAAAGAGAACAAATCCAATAGTACAAGTATATACTATATATGTGTGCGAACCTCACTGAATATCCCTTTGGCCTTTTATCTAGATCACTAGAGTCGCTAAATTTTATTAAGTTGGGAAAATCTTGAAAGAATCATGATGCTCTTAAAACCGAATAGGACTTAAAAGTGAATCAGAGATGTTGAACTCCACGGCTCGCCAGGGGTGGGAAGGTATGAGACAGTTCACCCATGCTTTGGGTAAAACAATACCCAAATTTAAGCGTAATTGGCATTTGTGTGTATGCTTGTGCGTGCGTACAACCAGAAATATCTCAACAATCAAATCATATAAATCAAATACCACATGCTAAAACTGATTTTAAAGAAAAGGATGGAGAAAAGAGAAAACAAGTAAAAGGGCTTGCATCTCAATCTATTAAAGACTACCTATTTAACCTGAAAACCGAGATCAATGCCATGTAGTTCTATATGGCTTCCCTCAAATAATAACAACAATCAACTCGTCACCGTAAGAAAATCACAAATCTAGGCTGCAATTCGAAAAGGGAGGGGGCACTTACCTCTTGGACTTGCTTCTTCTTCTGAGCTCCTCACGGTTTTGGCTAGAAACATGAGATTGCATAAAAAAATCAGATGCTAAATATATAATAAATTGAAAACTAAAAAAGAAGTAAAACACGAGATCTCGAGACAATTATGAATCAAAATTGAGGTGAGATAAATTGAAAACTAAAAGAGAAGTAAAACACGAGATCTCGAGACAATTATGAATCAAAATTGAGGTGAGAGTAAAGTGTTGAAAGTGGAGTGCTATGCTCCCAAACTCCAAATCGTTGCTCTTGGGTCTTGCGAGGAATTAGACGAGAAAGTTCTTGAAAAGACACAAAACTGTATGAAGCCGACAGTGACTGTTCTTATGACCTAAGTAGGAAACACAAAATCACAATACCTTTGCTATATCTGTAAAATTGAAATTTTTTTGCACCAATCCGAAAAACTTAGAGTAGATATGTCTGTGTGTGTAGTTAATCGTGGGAAGGGATATTGGAGACAAGTACGTGAGTGGGTGGGTGAGAATTAATGGGAAGAAGCGGAAAACTACAACATTTAATTTGCTCCAATGGCGCAATGGAAAATTAAGGTGAGGCAGGTGTATCCGAAAGTAAATCGTTGCCCATTGGCTCGTCCATTTTGTTTTTACTTGTCCTTTAGAAGTTCTTCATTTTGTTCAACCCCAGGAGGGTTATCGACTTATCGTTAGCACCAAAAAAAAAAAAAAAAAACCAGGAGGGTTGTTTAACGTTTTTGCATGAAGAATTAAGTCGGATTTTCAGAACAGTATAATAAGGCCTTGATGGCTATCATCATTTTGATTTTATAAAAAAAATTGACTGCAACATTTTGCTTTCCTCTAATAATTATTTTTTTCCGACATAACAAGTGACTAATGTGGCGCCTTTTCAACGATGTGTACTTACTAGAAATTGAAGTAGTCGCTAATGTAGCATCAAAAAAAAAAAAAGTAGTCACTAATGACATGAATAGAAACAAACACAATGAAAATTAGTCTAGTAATTATATATATATGCATTAACAACTACCAAATAGTATTTAATTAATTCTGGTCATTGTCATTGGTCACTAAGATACCAGTTTTCCCTGTAGTTTGCGATACTTTTGAGTTTGAACACTAGAGAAAGATGGCTTCTTGGATCATTTCCAATTTGCATACATTCTACAGCACCACGAGTTCCTCATAACAAGGCATAATGTATCATTTTTTTTTTTAAGGCATAATGTATCTTAATAACCTAGTAATGACAGCAATGCATCAACCCAGAAGAAAAAGCCGTGAGAATTTCTTGATACAGTGAATGTCAGTGACGTAAATTTCTCAAATCTTGAAAGCAGTGTGGCAGTCCCACACGTTTGATTTCTTCCTGATAAAGACTTCTAATTTTTATTTACTCAAATTAGAAGCATATTCCATCCATTCAAAGATTTCACAAATTATAGACAGCTAATTGCTCACATATCAATGAAAATTCTATATTCTTTTTATTAAAAACCTATCACGTAGAAATTGCATGAAGTAGTGAGTGTTGGGTTGGCCTATTCTAAATTAACTAGATATTTTTTAAATATATATGTAAAGATTAATTCTTCACGAATTTAAATTCTTTTTATTTAAATTTTTCTGATTGGCTACAATTTTTAAAAATAAAAAAATTAACACCGTTCACATGGTACACAGTTCTTCTCGATGTTTTAATAGAAAGTTGGTGTGTAGTTTGGCCAAACTTTTTGTCATGACTACTGAAGCGCCCCGACCCGTATTTACCGCACACAGTAAACCCGAGTCGGAACTGTGACGACCCAACCAAAATAAGCCCAAGCATACAGTGTGAACAGCAATAACTCGGGCTCGACAGCCCATAATAATAACAACAAAAATAACTCAACACGGCCCAATGGCCCAATAATAATAAAAACATGCACAGCGGAAGACTTAAATACTCACTAACACTGTATGCGACACATGCAAACTATGGATCCAAGCCCGTCCAAGGGATAACGCTGCAGTCTGTCTGGAATGCACCAAACCTGTACATGAAACAACTCATCCTACGGGATGAAAGCCCGCAGGTGAGGGGTGAGTCCGAAGCGCTCACCGACTAAAGATAAACAGTGATATATAATCAACCGTAACACTTTCGAAGTAATGCAACCATCAAATCAGATGAATCTATCACAAACAACAAAACAGTGGAATCCTACTAAATCATATCAAGGCCAAGACCAAGAGAATGCTTATTAATTTTTATTACCCATTTTACCTTCCGGGTCCGTCACTGGTCAAGCTAGGGTCGTACCTGGTTATTAACTAATTCCGGATGCCAGGCCCAACCACAATCCGGGATCGACATCCCCATATCACAAATCCGGGATCAACATCCCAATATCTCAAATCCGGGGTCAACACCCCAACCAACTAACCCACTGGCCATGACACCACAGAACTAGTATCTAACCATCTAGTCGTACCACTACTTCCAAGTGACAAATATAACATCATCTCAAATATTCCTCTTACATCAATCAATAGCCCACATCCTCAACTTATTTTCATCTCAAAAATTCCAATTTACTAACAGCAAGTCATGTAAATCCAAACACAATTCGACGGTCCAATCAAACAACAAAGCATATCCAACAGAGCAAATAGTCACATATCAAGACAGTCCATCTCCACATCAGCCAACAAGCACCGTAAATATAACATAACCAAGAACATAAATAAGGAACAATCATAACCCAAACACATACGAATACTTCTATGTGTGACCTTCTAAGTCTAGTTAACTTTATTATCCCGTTTTAATTTGGGCCCAATGACGTATCAAGTGTTGGCTGGTCCGCAGTGCCACTTTCCAAACAGGCATCGACATGCCAACCGGATATTCGGCATATCCGAGCCACTGGGTATTCGGTATACCCTCACCATAAGCATCAATATACCAACCGGATATTCGGCATATCCGAGCCACTGAGTATTCGGTATACCCTCACCACAAATATCAACATACCAACCGGATATTCGGCATATCCGAGCCACTGGGTATTCGGTATACCCCCAACCACAGACATCGACCAGACCACTCCATACCAACACTTAATGTCCGTGACGCTAACAGTCTAAGTGGGGTTAACCAATTAGTCATTTTTATTAAATTACCAATTATCAAAACCCTGAGCAGGCAACCTGCCCCACAGCTCATCTGGGTTATCTCATCTTATCACAAATCAACCAAGATTTATAAACACTCCAGTTATCACCAGTAAATATGCCAATTAACGAAGCAATATATCACAATGTACCATCAACAACATTTAATCAATTAAACCAAGTAATACACAACATACACAGGTCTGACACGATTCAACAACAAACATCAACAATTATTCCAGCAGATCGATCAAACAACAAAAATACACAAACAACAAGGAAACACACACAGCATTACGGGCACATATCAAGGTTTATCCATCCTCACCTTGGCCGATTACTCAACTTCGAAAACTATGACCGGTCCGACGCCGGCTCCTCGGGAAACTGCCCGATATCCAAACCTCGGGTTGACGCAGCGCGACGGCGGCGGCGACGCGAGGGAGGGAAGCAACCACATCAGGGGATCAGGCGGCGGCTGGCGACTCCAGGGATGGTGGTAGCTGGGCGCGGCGCCGACGGCAGAAGGCGCAGGAGGCGGCTGAAGCAGATCCGCGGGTCTGCCGACGGGTCGTTGGCGCGTCAAGGAGCTGCAGGCGGTGGAACGCGACGGAGACAGGTGGGGTGAGGTCGCGCAGGTCCTACGAGTACGGCGGTGGTGGCGGTGTGGCGTGACTCGGCCGGTAACGCTCCGGCGAGCACAGTAACGGTGGCGTCTGGGGTGACACACTGTTCACTCCATTATTTCCAGTTTTTTTTTCTCCTTTTTCTTTTTTTTTCCTATATTTCTTTTCTTTTTCTCTCAATTTCTTTTCCTTCTCTTTGTTTTTGATTTTCTGTCATTTTTTTCTTTTTTTCTTTTTTCCTCTCTTCTTTCTTTGTTTTTCTGATTTTTCTTTTTCTTGCTTTTATTTTTTTTCTCTTTACTTTTTTTTCTCTTTTTTTTTTCTTTTCTCTCTTTTTCTTTTCTCTATTTTTCTTTCTTTTTCTCTTCTCTTTCTTTTTCTTCTTCTCTTCCTCTCTTCCTCTCCTTTCTCCACCGGCTGCTGATTTCTTCTTTTATAAACTTTTTCTTACTATTTGCCATGTGAAATACAAATAATGCAATTCGTCTGCATTACGGGCGAATCCGATCCGGACCAGAAAATAACTGATACCTCCTTAGTTATTTTCCGGTGTGATTTTTCGAGAAATTCCGAAACCCGAAAAATACCAACTTAGTTCCGAAAAATCCACGGGAAAATCACGAGCGCGGGAAAACCTCGGTTTCGAAAAACGACTCCCGATTTACCTTGAATTAATTACCCAAGATTAATTCAACAGTAAATCACGGTAAATAGACTTTTACAGTCCGGTAAAAATCCAAAATTTTTACCCGGGCTGTTACAGACTACCCACCTTAAAAAGAATTTCGTCCTGAAATTCCGACTTATCCGTGGGTCCTACCACGATAAGATTCTGGCACACTCTGCCAGGTATCCAACCTCAACATGAGATACCGCTTATACCCTTAAGCGACATCTCATCCGCTTATAAATACCAAACCCTCATGACCTGCATACTCGCACACAGTCATGGATTCTCCACTGAGATCAAGGACAACCTCAGACTCCGAAAACAACAGCTACATCGGCGGCAAAGCCTTCCCGACAAGCTCTGATGATGAACCTCCCAAGAAACGGTTCAAGACGAACATCATCGGCCTGCAGGAACACATGATCGTTTCCCCAAAACGACGAAAGAAGCGTGCCTCCAAGAAAGCTGAAGATCGCAAGGGCAAGGCGGTAGCTGAGAGCAGCACTCCGCAACAAAAGCTGACGCAGCTGAACTTCTCGCTGAAGAAGATCAGCTCGGCGGTGGCGCAGATAGAACTGGCGTGCATGGAGCTGTTCCCGCACATGGAAAATGTCAAAAAGATTGTAAAAGACCTAGAGAAGCAAGTAACTCCATAGAGAGTTCTTCTTCTCCTGTTGTAAAACCTTATGATATTAATAAAATAAATTTCCTTTTAAATCAAAACTTTCGTGTTAAGAAATCTTATGTTAAATAGAATAAAATATCTCAAAGCAAAATAAAAATCAACTATAAGAATATAAAATCCAATATAAAGAATTTAAAATCAAAACTCGTTTAACAGAATAAAAACAAAAAGAAATCTAAACCAAAAGGAAATTAAAACCAAATATGCTCGTATGGGACGAAAACACCCTCGAACCAAGAAACGTAACTCGTACAACTAACGGTGACGTCGGTTAACCTCGTGAAAAAGATATCCGATAACTGGCAAGGCGATGATCACGGGAACGTCCTGTGTCCCTCGAAAGACACGTTACCCACTTGTTCATAAATTCCACATGAGCCAAAACGTCTGTCGAGTCTCGTATCTCTCCACGATGTCCGAACAGCTGTGAGTTTGTCGCACATGCACTCTACTCGAGATACGGTCCCATCCGTCTAGCCTCAACGGTCACGGATGCAAGTGGTGAAAGATGCAAGAAAAATATAGTAAGGCCATAAAAGAAAAGACAAAGTAGCCAGAGCGAAGAAAATCAAAAGATGGAAAACGGCTGAAAAACTCTGGCATGGGTCCGAAAAACGCGTAAAGTGACAAAGCATTAATTAAAGCAACGGTAAATTTTCAAAAAGCAAAATCTTGAAAATCAAAAACGATAATCACGCTCCCCATATGAGTCTAAAGAAGGAGCGGTGAAGTGTAATCATCAAAGCATCAAAAGCAGACAAACGCTGAGGCAAAAGAAAACACAACGATCACTAAACAAAACCCCACACGTCCAACAAAATGCCTGCTCCTTCATCCGTCTTCTTCGTCGAAGGTGTCAATCTCGGCAGGAGAAACCGTCTGGCGTACAACATGGTCAACGAACGTGCTGAGGAGCTGCCGAACGAGCTCGGCAGAATGCCACGACTGGTCTTTGTCGACGAGCTCTACTCCTCAAGATTCTTCGTCACTCCCATAGAAGAGGTGTTCTTCCTGGAGGACCGTGGGACACTGAGGACTTCATACTACGGCTCAGCAAACTCCGTGATGTTCTTCATCTCGGATAGGCTTCAAGAGTTCAACCTGGAGTCCACTTGCCAGACTGTGGAGCAAGGCGCTTACTACCAGCTCGCAATGACAGCCCAGAGCATACCCAGAATGACTCGGCTACCTCCAACCTGGCCAAAGGTACGTGTGCTGGTGTGGAACTGCAGAGGAGTTGCAAGGCGTGCACAAGAATTCTCGCGTACTTTGAGGGACTTGAAGAACCAGTACAAGCCCAACATGGTTCTTCTGACGGAGACGCAGTGGCAACCTCGAGACGATCACGGTCTGATTCCACTCTGATTCCCTCAAGCTAACCGGTTCGAGATTCCTGGCCAGCGCGACAGAGGCGGTATGTGGCTCTCTTGGAGCGACAGAGTCACGGTCAACGTCAACAGTGACGCAAACAGTTTCCGTGTCAACGTCGTTGCAAACCGTTAAATGTATTTTTATTTTTATAAATTATCAAAAATCAATGTAATATTTTCCTTTAAAATATAAAGTATCAATGTACTATTTCCCTTTGCAATCAAAATATTAATATTTCCCTTTATATCAAAATATCGGTACTATCAATAATATTTGTATTTTCGCATATTATGGCATCATTTACCTCTTATGTGTATGTCCCACGACAGCTGGCGTCCCTCGACTGGATCCATAATGCACTAACTAAATGATGTAAAATATTAACAAGAGGAGCAAACTATGCAAACAAGACAACAACACACATAGACTGCCCGACAAGACCTAACGCCCGCTCCGCTACCAAAATGAAGCGCCCCGACCCGTATTTACCACACACAGTAAACCCGAGTCGGAACTGTGACGACCCAACCAAAATAAGCCCAAGCATACAGTGTGAACAACAATAACTCGGGCTCGACAGCCCATAATAATAACAACAAAAATAACTCAACACGGCCCAATGGCCCAATAATAATAAAAACATGCACAGCGGAAGACTTAAATACTCACTAACACTGTATGCGACACATGCAAACTATGGATCCAAGCCCGTCCAAGGGATCACGCTGCAGCCTGTCTGGAATGCACCAAACCTGTACATGAAACAACTCATCCTACGGGATGAAAGCCCGCAGGTGAGGGGTGAGTCCGAAGCGCTCACCGACGAAAGATAAACAGTGATATATAATCAACCGTAACACTTTCGAAGTAATGCAACCATCAAATCAGATGAATCTATCACAAACAACAAAACAGTGGAATCCTACTAAATCATATCAAGGCCAAGACCAAGAGAATGCTTATTAATTTTTATTACCCATTTTACCTTCCGGGTCCGTCACTGGTCAAGCTAGGGTCGTACCTGGTTATTAACTAATTCCGGATGCCAGGCCCAACCACAATCCGGGATCGACATCCCCATATCACAAATCCGGGATCAACATCCCAATATCTCAAATCCGGGGTCAACACCCCAACCAACTAACCCACTGGCCATGACACCACAGAACTAGTATCTAACCATCTAGTCGTACCACTACTTCCAAGTGACAAATATAACATCATCTCAAATATTCCTCTTACATCAATCAATAGCCCACATCCTCAACTTATTTTCATCTCAAAAATTCCAATTTACTAACAGCAAGTCATGTAAATCCAAACACAATTCGACGGTTCAATCAAACAACAAAGCATATCCAACAGAGCAAATAGTCACATATCAAGACAGTCCATCTCCACATCAGCCAACAAGCACCGTAAATATAACATAACCAAGAACATAAATAAGGAACAATCATAACCCAAACACATACGAATACTTCTATGTGTGACCTTCTAAGTCTAGTTAACTTTATTATCCCGTTTTAATTTGGGCCCTGTCACGTATCAAGTGTTGGCTGGTCCGTAGTGCCACTTTCCAAACAGGCATCGACATGCCAACCGGATATTCAGCATATCCGAGCCACTGGGTATTCGGTATACCCTCACCACAAGCATCAATATACCAACCGGATATTCGGCATATCCGAGCCACTGAGTATTCGGTATACCCTCACCACAAATATCAACATACCAACCGGATATTCGGCATATCTGAGCCACTGGGTATTCGGTATACCCCCAACCACAGACATCGACCAGACCACTCCATACCAACACTTAATGTCCGTGACGCTAACAGTCTAAGTGGGGTTAACCAATTAGTCATTTTTATTAAATTACCAAATATCAAAACCCTGAGCAGGCAACCTGCCCCACAGCTCATCTGGGTTATCTCATCTTATCACAAATCAACCAAGATTTATAAACACTCCAGTTATCACCAGTAAATAAGCCAATTAACGAAGCAATATATCACAATGTACCATCAACAACATTTAATCAATTAAACCAAGTAATACACAACATACACAGGTCTGACACGATTCAACAACAAACATCAACAATTATTCCAGCAGATCGATCAAACAACAAAAATACACAAACAACAAGGAAACACACACAGCATTACGGGCACATATCAAGGTTTATCCATCCTCACCTTGGCCGATTACTCAACTTCGGAAACTATGACCGGTCCGACGCTGGCTCCTCGGGAAACTGCCCGATATCCAAACCTCGGGTTGACGCAGCGTGACGGCGGCGGCGGCGCGAGGGAGGGAAGCAACCACAGCAGGGGATCAGACGGCGGCTGGCGACTGCAGGGATGGTGGTAGCTGGGCGCGGCACCGACGGCAGAAGGCGCAGGAGGCGGCTGTAGCAGATCCGCGGGTCTGCCGACGGGTCGTTGGCGCGTCAGGGAGCTGCAGGCGGTGGAACGCGACGGAGACAGCTGGGGTGAGGTCGCGCAGGTCCTACGAGTACGGCGGTGGTGGCGGTGTGGCGTGACTCGGCCGGTAACGCTCCGGCGAGCACAGTAACGGTGGCGCCTGGGGTGACACACTGTTCACTCCATTATTTCCAGTTTTTTTTTCTCCTTTTTCTTTTTTTTTCCTATATTTCTTTTCTTTTTCTCTCAATTTCTTTTTCTTCTCTTTGTTTTTGATTTTCTGTCATTTTTTTCTTTTTTTCTTTTTTCCTCTCTTCTTTCTTTGTTTTTCTGATTTTTCTTTTTCTTGCTTTTATTTTTTTCTCTTTTCTTTTTTTTTCTCTTTTTTTATTTTCTCTCTTTTTATTTTCTCTCTTTTTCTTTCTTTTTCTCTTCTCTTTTTTTTCTTCTTCTCTTCCTCGCTTCCTCTCCTTTCTCCATCGGCTGCTGATTTCTTCTTTTATAAACTTTTTCTTACTATTTGCCATGTGAAATACAAATAATGCAATTCGTCTGCATTACGGGCGAATCCGATCCGGACCAGAAAATAACTGATACCTCCTTAGTTATTTTCCGGTGTGATTTTCTGAGAAATTCCGAAACCCGAAAAATACCAACTTAGTTCCGAAAAATCCACGGGAAAATCACAAGCGCGGGAAAACCTCGGTTTCGAAAAACGACTCCCGATTTACCTTGAATTAATTACCCAAGATTAATTCAACAGTAAATCACGGTAAATAGACTTTTACAGTCCGGTAAAAATCTAAAATTTTTACCCGGGCTGTTACAACTACAATGTGTTTTCCACGATTTTGGCATCTCTAATAAACATGAAGCGTGCACGTATTATGTAAATAGCATCCATGCATAGACAATGGCACGGCAAATAGAAAACATACTTCCATTTTTTTTTTACTTTGATAAAGAAAACTTCCTTCCATTTCAAGAATCAGAATGGGTTCCCTCCCAACCAATGCCTTTTCCCCCTAGTTCCAGGTGATTTCTCCCAAGAGTCGAAGAAAGCGATTGACTTCATTGCTGATTATTACAGCAACATTGAAAATTACCCTGTGCTTAGCCAAGTGAAACCAGGATACTTGAAATCCCAGTTGCCAGATTCAGCTCCAAATTCTCCAGAGCCATTGGAAGATATTCTCAAGGATATCGATGCAAGTATCATACCAGGGCTCACTCATTGGCAGAGCCCTAACTTCTATGCCTACTTCCAAGTCAACACAAGCACTGCTGGATTTCTTGGAGAGATGCTTTGCTCAGGCTTCAATGTAGTTAACTTTGGCTGGATCACTTCTCCTGCTGCCACTGAATTGGAAACGCTTATAATGGATTGGGAGGGCCACAATGTTGGAGCTTCCGCCTCAATTTATGTCATCTGGGAATGGTGGTGGGGTGTTGCATTCGAGCACCTGTGAGGCTATAGTGTGCACCCTAGCTGCTGCAAGGGACAAAACCTTGACAGAGGTTGGATATGAAGCAATCACAAAGTTGGTGGTGTATTCCTCTTGAAGGATTTCATATACATATACATAGAATAGATAAGAACACTTATCTGTAAGAGTGAAGCGGAAGCGTTGTCAGGATCGGGAGCCACGGCTTGGATTACTGGTCGGTGGAGACCGTCACAGTGTGTCGGATCGGCCTCCTAGTTTCCACGTTCTAAATCCCTAATTTACAGTATGCAGGTTATCTGTGTTATCGATTGTACAAGTCATTTAGCCTCCCCTTAGTGGGGGCTTATATACAGTACAAGATGGGCCTCAATTGGGCCTCAGTTGGGCTTAAGTGAGCACCCCTTATGGGTGGACTCACTATTTTCCAACATCTCCCACTCACACATAATGGGAGTGCTCATAAACACAATCATGAGAAACAAATTCTCATCAGAAACTGCAAACATCCATACAGGGAAGTAGAACCGTGCGACCAGCATACTGTGAGAGCTAAATGCTATACATCTGTTAGGAATATATAGCCTCTCATCCAGAAGAAACCTGCAAGTAGATCAAAAAAAGTATGCAAGTACCCTAGATCATAAATCACATTAGAAATCTACCGAAGATCTCTCTTTTTAAAGATACTTTGTATTCACAATTATAACCATATGTCATAATTGGTGCACCGGTGAATACAAACTAATGTGATTTCGGTCAATGATCTTCCTCTTCTCACGATCCCCTTAACTCAACTTAACTTGCTTTTCTAGATATGTCCCGCCAGACCGAATCAGTGTCCATGGTCCTTTGGCAACACACTAAGATAGCAAACATTAAGCTGAATCTCAAGTATATGATCGGAGTCCTGAGGGTACACAATCGAGCCACCATAAAGGCTCTGGGTCTCACACAACAGTAAGCGGAGATTGAACTTATGTAAACCCGTTTGGTCGGCAAAACGCACACATGGTATGAAACATGTGCTACAGCATTTTCTCCTTTCCCGTGGAGCATATGTCTTTCCCATATGGAATGCTGTACAGATGATATTTAGACACCATATGTGTCCAAATTTGAGTTCCTAGATCTACACATCAACTTAAACTCACATCTGGCCCACTAAGTAGACTTGGTGAACGTATTCCACCATTAAAATAACCTTATGTCACTATATAGTCGACATTTATGATTTTAAGCCACAAGCTCTCAAATTATCCATCTGATAATTTTGCTTAAAATCTGTCTCATCTCCACTTATCTCTAAGATAAGGAGGCGGTTACCCGTGTGAGAGGGCTAACCACGTGTCTACTCGACATACTCTTAAACAAATAAATGAAGAATGTACATAACATTCGTCCATATGTATGTATGCAAATCAACTTATTTGATAGCAAGAACATTAAACACAGGTTGTGAACTTTGGGAAAATAATAAGCATAAAGTGAAGTACTTAAGCCTACACAATTTTAATACCTAATGTGTTCCACAAACACATCCCAAGGTAAAGGCTTAAACAGTGCATCTAATCACTTGTCTCTTATAGACAAATACTTCACTTCACAACCTCGCATACAACAATGCCTTTTGCATAGTTGTATCTGATGTCTACTTATTTGGTGAAACTAACCATTCTTGGCAATAGAAATTGCAGCCTCACTGTCATAGTCGACTAACACTAGATCAGTGTTCTATGCATTATCCATCTCACAAATCCAAGAATTTATTCAACCAAATAACTTTTACACTGCTGAAGCGAGAGCCACATATTTAGCCTCAATCACAGTCAAGAATACACATGATCATTTCTTACTACTCTATGATATGGCGCCATCATTTAGTAAGAGTATATATCTAGATGTAGACTTTTCTACCATCTAGATCTTTTCCATGATCAAGGCTT
>JAKUCV010004784.1:26838-64962 GCA_028386065.3 Turnera subulata | reverse complement strand
ATCTCACAAATCCAAGAATTTATTCAACCAAATAACTTTTACACTGCTGAAGCGAGAGCCACATATTTAGCCTCAATCACAGTCAAGAATACACATGATCATTTCTTACTACTCTATGATATGGCGCCATCATTTAGTAAGAGTATATATCTAGATGTAGACTTTTCTACCATCTAGATCTTTTCCATGATCAAGGCTTATGTATTCAACCAAGAAGGACATTTCCTAACTTGGTGACAAAAATATAATCAGCAGACTTCTATAGACATCCCATGATCCTTTTTAACTGCTTGTAATGTGCTATGCCTAGGTCGGATTGACATCTATCTGTTAAGCCATTTTCTTAACCAATATCTACTCTATCATACACCCTAGTGTACAACAAACTTCCGACTGCGCTCCGTTATGGAACTTGGCTTATTCATCACTCTTATCAGGAGTCTTAGGACACATGATTTCTCAAAGTATGACATTTATTGATATGAGTTTAGATAGGATTACTTTGATGCATTTAGTATCATTCCAAAGCTTTATTAGTGTAATTCTCTTACGAAAAATACAATAATATCTTGAAACAATATCTTGAAATCTTAATTTCAAGTTTATATGTAATCTTTATCCATATCATGTATCTCGATTGAGATGACAACTAGGTTCATTACCTTGTTGATTAAACACCATATCATTTCTAGCTATAAGTATGTCATATACATACTATATGTAAATTACAAACTTACTTGGTAGATGCCTTGAGGATTAGAAGACCAATATAGATTTCAAAGTCTACAAACTATATGTTTGTGGTCCTCTTCAATGAAACACAATCTGTTTCATTCTATCTCCATTGAGAAAGGCGTTATTACATCCGTTTGACGTAATCCAAGATTTAAGTCTGAAATAACAGCTAGAAACATCCATACATAGGTAAAACTCACAGAAATCAAGATCGACTCTTTGTAATCTATCTCTTTCTATTGTGTACCTTTTCACCATTAATTGATCCATAAATTTCTCAACTCAATGGCATTATGTCCTTCAATGAGATCAACCAGTCCTTAAACTTTATTGACTCTCATTGACTCCATCTGTTCTTCAAGTGCCTTTGTCTATTTTTCTTTAGAAGGATTTTGAGGCAGCCTCTTCTAGGCTCATCATGTAGGAATATCATAAAAGACCCACTATCTTTGATGTCAAATCATCAATGACAATCTTTTATAAGAATCACACTAAATTGTGATTCAGGTATGTTGTTCCCATTTGGATCAACATGGCTCCCACTCGGATTAAAAACGTTAATCTCGCTCCCACTTAGAACAAGATCTTTCTTTATCGCTTCCACTTGGAACAACAAGATTACTTTTATTCGGACTTGATGATGAGGAAGTTTATTGATGAGAAACTAATTCATCATCTGTGAAAATCCTCCCACTCGAATAAAGTAATCCTTGCACGGCTTAATCCTCTTCCTCAAATAAAAATAGGCCTTAACCTACCTCACCTTTCTTAGAAAACTCATTCACTAAGAATGTAACATCTGTTGGTTTAATCTCAGTTACACTCCCACTGTTCTGTTGGCTTATAAACATATAACCTTAGAGGTTAGTAAGTATCTAATAAGACACTTGTCTTTCTCTGAAGGCACATCTTGCCAGCAAGAGAGGAATCATGTTTATAAGTAGCATAACTTCCAAGGTTACTAAAACACTTGGTGGGAAGCATTCTACTCAACAACATATGTAGAGTAGTTGTAACTGACAATGTAGGCATACTGTTAAATATATAGGCAGCAACCAATTAAATATTACCCATGTGGCAATAAGGTTTGCGCCCTCGTTTACTTAACCGTTACAGAAGCATTCCATCATGTCACTCTATAACACATTTTGTCATAGATTGTTAGGAGTAGTCAACCAATGCACTATATCCTTTCATCACATGCCCAACTGATTGGATCGACAAAACGATCACAATTAACGTGAAGATCTTGTATCTTCATATCTAGTTAATTTTCTATTAAGCTCATATAGCTTTAGAAACAACTTAATGTCTCAAAAATAGAAAGTTAAATAGATATAATTGGGCATAATGAATAAAATGATGAATTACATGCTTTTGCCAAGTCCAAACGTGAATGGACCCACAGATGTCCAGGTGGACAAATAACAATGAAGAGTTGGCATCAATCACTTTACCGGATGGTCAATAATCAGCTAGATAACACTCACAAGCAGAAAATTCTACTTGTATAATGCTAGGAAGCAAACATTATTTGCTAACCTTGGCATTCTCTGTTGGTCCGTATGATCAAATCTAGCATTATTCGGTAATAAGACTAAAGCCATATAAAATTGGAACAGAATCAATTTTATAATTTGTCATGAAAGTATGTATGGTTACTAAAACCAGACATGTCAGAAAAGACATCTAGCATATAAGATCACATCTCATATGTTACACAAGACTAACTTGTATGATGTGAGTATTTAAGCAACACCTTATTGTTGCCACTTACATATCAAAACGTTTAATCTCCATGTGAGACTTAACATTGATCAGGTATCACATCTCCATACAATATAATGTGTGGCTACTGAGTCTATAATTCACTAAGAATTATATTCAGTTACACACAAAATAAAACAGCCGCAAACACAAAATCTGCTAGCTCATGCAAAGTAAAGTACCACATCGTACTATCCAATTTCGTCATTGGAAAATGACCCATTTGGTCATCATTGCAACACTTTTGTTACAACAGTACTTTGCATTGTATGGTTTGTCGTACTGATCTGTCTTCAACTTTCATGACTACGTTGATGATCACAAGAGCACTTTTGCTCTACCAGCACATATTGGAATACTAAATTCCAGATTTCATAATTACTGTCATTAAGCATCAACCTTTTGTTGAGCTATGCGATAATAACTTATGAAGCAGTAATTATATTTAACAAATAAAATATACAAGGATCACATATAAGGTATAATATTCAACACACATACATGTATAATGCTAAGCTTCAATTGACTAAGTTAATAATCACATGCATAACCCGGAGTCGAAAGTTCACTATGTTCCCAATCATCGTCCTAAAGTTGAATGCATAATGAAAATTAATTTAACCAATAATACAGCTAAGCATTAATCATGCTCCAGACAACATATTTGTCAAGCACAATTTTATAATCTCATGTGGATTATAAGTTGAACAACCCAACAATGTTAAACTAATTAACATAAGATGCTAAACTAATTAGCAACTAATTCATAATGTTAAATCAATTAACATTAAAGCAGGTAATCGTGTATTACTCATGCTTGAATAGTTGGGTAAATATTTCTCGTACCAAATTCACAAAGAAAATGGTCTAGAAATATTTGGATTGTATTTTATTAGTGAAGGAACATAAATACAAAATTTATGTACAGAGAATTAGTCCATATGACTAATTTCTTTAACTGGATCTTTCAAGAAAAATATTTGAGCCCTTCATAATTTTATTCTAAGCCGTATGCCCTAGAATAAAATTTAATTAGACCATATGTCTAACATGGACAAATTTTACTAAGGTCATGAGATATAAATAAAATAAAATTTTATTTAGACCGTGTGTCTAAAAAAATTTGATATTGATCATCTCTTCTAAAAAAATATAATAATATTAGACTTTTGACATAATTAATTTTGTTTTATTTAGGCCATAACCCCATAAAAATAAAACTTACTTAGACCGTATGTCTAAGATAGACAATTTAATTTTTCTTCAGGTCATAAACCCAAAATAAAATTAATTTTTAGACCATATGTCTAAAAAGAGTCCATCATTATTATATTTTCTTTGACCATATGTCAATAGAAGAAATTTAATTTAGACTATATGTCTAAAAAAAAAAAACCATCTCTTCCAAAAAATATATTAGACTTGTAGTTATTTTATTAGGTCTCAAACCCAATTAAAAATAATAATTTAGACCATATGCCTAAAATAAGTCCATATTATTTCAACCATATGTTGATGGAAAGAGAATAATTTCTAGACCGTCTGTCTAAAATAAGTCAATTTTATTTTTATAGGCCACATAAAAGAAAAAATAATTTAGACCGTATGCCTAAATTAATTTTAATTAAACTATATATTTAATATAGGCCATATAAAATAAAATTAGTAAGACCTTATGTCTTAAATAATGGTCCATAGGCCTTGTGCCCATTAAATTTGTCCAAACCCAGTTAATAGGCTACTAAAGCCCAATCAATTGCACTAACCCAGTAGTCCAAATTCATAAGCCCATATGGCTCAGCGGCTCAAAAAAAAAAACTGGAGTCCATATGACTCCGAAAGCCCAAAAACAATTTTTTTCAGAGCCCATATGGCCCTAGCTCATGTGGCTCGGCAGTTTCGGTTTTACCCTTCATTTCCTTTTTTTTTTTTTTTGGGGTAATGGGCACGTGGGGGCGTGGAATGAAACCCTAAGGTTTCATCACTTTCTCCCTAAAGGAGAACCAGCCGCCGCCGCCTTCTGAGCACACAAAGCTTCCACCGGAGCAATCCACCGCCTGCAGTGAAACGAGGCCGCCGTGACCGGAGGGTGTAGTGGCGACGAGAACCACCGCTGCAGCCGCGGGCGTCGCCGGACACGCTAATGAATCGAGCGCCGCGGCCCTTGCTGCCTACCCCTGCCAGACGCCATGACCGACGAGGACGCAGCGGCACAGAGCAGCTCGACGACGACGAACGCCGCCTCGCCTTCTCCGGCCGCACTGCTCGCCACTCGCCACCCATGGAGCCACAACCGACGACTCACTCGTCGATTCACTACTGCCACCGCAATCCACCGTTCCGGGCTCAAGGAATTGCGCCGGTATCGTGCAGCCACCGTGTGGCGCTGCAGTGAGAGTCCCCTCCTGGTTGGGTCGCCGCCGTGTGCAGCGAATCTCTGCCTTGCCGCCGTCTGCAGCAACCCATGCCCTGCTCGCCACCGTGTGCAGCGGCCATGGATGGGTATCGGGTTTCAAGTTTTCATGGTTTTCCAACACGAAAATCACAGATCCAAAATTCACCAAAAAACAAATCCAACAATTATTAATTTTTTTTTTGTCGATTAACAATCATACATATTAATCGCAAAAAAAATCCAAGCCACCAAGAAATATATATGCACATATATATTACGTTGGAAACAAAGTAGATTGTAGGCAGTCGTTGTATTAATCGATTGAACATATCAAACAGATTAATAATCAATTATAAAATAAAATGAAAATATGGATGAACAAATCAATTCCGATAAATAACGAATACCTAATCCTTTAGACCATGATTTTAGATTTACACAAAATCGATAAAATCAACCAGAAAACAAGCCTATAGCTCCGCTACCAATGAAGGATTTCATATACATATACATAGAATAGATAAGAACCCTTATCTGTAAGAGTGAAGCGGAAGCGTTGTCAGGATCGGGAGCCACGGCTTGGATTACTGGTCGGTGGAGACCGTCACAGTGTGTCGGATCGGCCTCCTAGTTTCCACGGTCTAAATCCCTAATTTACAGTATGCAGGTTATCTGTGTTATCGATTGTACAAGTCATTTAGCCTCCCCTTAGTGGGGGCTTATATACAGTACAAGATGGGCCTCAATTGGGCCTCAATTGGGCTTAAGTGAGCACCCCTTATGGGTGGACTCACTATTTTCCAACACCTCTGATCAAACCCATTCCTGTCTCCAAAAGGGCGTCAAATTGGTTGGCATTGGACCTTCCAATCTCCGCTGCCTCCCTACCGCCTTTTCGGAAGGATTTTCGCTATCCCCTCAAACACTTGAAGATGCAATCCAAGAGGATATCAAGTCTGGTCTCGTACCACTCTATCTTTGTGGAACTGTTGGGACTACAGCTTGTGTAGCAGTGGACCCTATTGAGAAGCTAGGGAAAGTGGCAAGGAAATACAAGCTATGGTTCCACATCGATGCGGCTTATGCAGGAAGTGCTTGCATATGTCCCGAATTCAGGCATTACTTGAATGGAGTGGAACTTGCAGATTCATTCAGTATGAATGCACACAAATGGTTTCTAACCAACATTGTTGCTTGTGGGTTAAAAATTCTGACTCTTTAATCAATTCCTTGTCTACTAATCCAGAATATTTGAGGAATGCTGCTAGCGAGTCACTTGACGTGATAGACTATAAAGATTGGCAAATTGCATTGAGCAGACGATTTAGAGCTCTTAAGCTTTGGATTGTGATTCGCCGGCATGGACTGGCTACCCTTAGGTTCCATATCCGTAGTGATGTGACCTTAGCCTGCTACTTGGAGTCACTTGTAGCTAGAGATAGCAGATTTGAGCTGGTGGTGCCAAGGAAATTTTCTTTGGTTTGTTTCAGGCTGAAGGCCGGCAGGAAAAATAACAAAGACGATAAGAGTCTAAACCAGAAGCTGAATAAGAAGTTGCTGCAAGAAGTGAACGAGAGTGGGAATGCTTACATGATTCATAGTGTGATTGGTGGTGTCTACTTCATCCGTTGTGCTGTTGGGTCTACATTAACTGAAGAACGTCATGTTGCGGGTTTGTGGAAGCTGATTCAAGAGAAGGCTACTAAGGTTCTTCTCAATACTACATACTAACTTCAGTTTGTTTGAAGAATGCCATTGTTTTGAAGTACCATAAGTTCCAGTTTCTGTTCATAATTCTGAATAATTGGCTGGTGGAGTTGGTGTTTACCTTACATGAAGCAAATCAAGCTGCAGATCTCTTGGCGCAGCATGCTGTTGGTTGGCCCCTTGGAGTTTATGTGTCACCTGACCCTCCGGATTTTACTTCTCATGTTGTGTTCCCTATTTCTCGTACTAGTGTTTCTGTTCTTCGATGAAAAGGGCTGTAGCCCATAGTTGCTTGTAGCAGTAAGATTGATTGAAAGAGAGGAATTATGACTGCCTGTCCTTATTCATCTTAGTGTATGATTCAGTGTTGTTTACTCAAACTTATCAGGTCAGCTTTCATCTTATCCCTTTGTACATTCTGCTACACATCAATACTGTGAATGTACAGGATTAGCAGATAAAAGGGAGGATGAACAGAGTAATCAATACAAAGTGGGGTTAGAGTAATTAAAAACAGCCCGGAGATAGAGTAATTAGTAACAAGCTGTTGATTGAATTAATTGAAGGGTAATTATTCTAAAATGGAGTTATCCTCCAGTCTAATTCTCATCGTATGAGTTATTCTACTACCTACCTTCCAACGGCAAATCTCCATAAAAATGATGAAAATTCTTATTTACTACTTGATCTTTATCAATTAAACATGATAAAACTTGGCAAATTCTATGGTGCTAGCTGCGTAACAACTAGCATGCCTAGTAAGAATAACGAATTCCTGTTTTTAAGTTTAAGGTTTATCAAAAACTAAAATTGGTTAACTGTTTTCTTTTTTTTATTTTTCAAAAACTGTTTTAGAACCAGTAACATACGTTGCATTGTCATGTAAAATAAATTTGACATGTAATAAAAAATGATGATTATTTTTTTTGCTTACATTTAAAAAGTAATGTCAAATTCCTTAAATTTGAAAAGTTATAAAAGTATTTTATAATATTCATGCACCAAAAATAAATTTAAATTAAAATATTAATGTTGATTATATATATCCCATACTATTCTTTCTCGAGTTTGAGCCATTAGTCGAAATTATTTACTATTAATATTGATAATTACTCTTTCTCCCAATAGTTTGTCCATTCTTTCTAATGTCATCTACAAGGCCAACATTTTAGTCAGCATAATCTGTAAACAAGTTTTAAATTTTCTTGAGGTTTATGTAAAGTTTAGAATATTAATTTTCTTAGAAATCAGGTTTTTCTGGATTTAAGGACTTAGCTTATTAAATTTGAAATTAAAATGATCTTAATAATTATTTTACAGGCTACAAGGATAACAAAAATTATATACTTAACGGCTACCGAAAAATTGGATTAAGATTTATTTGTACCACTAGTAAATGGTTTAAAACTCGAATTAGGGGGTTTTCTCAAGGGTTAAGCACCTTTTTGCGCCCCTACCCTAGAGTTATTCTGTCTCTTTGGTATACCCCGGATTTAGAATTTTGTCCCTTTTATATACCTCGGGCAGCCCGAACGATGACGTGGCCATCTGCCCAGGTCCACCTGATATATGTCAGATTTTTATTGGACCACGTGGGTAAAAAAAATAGGTCTCACTTTTCCCAGAATTTTAATTTCCAAAATTTGTTATCCGATTTTATCCCCGGTTTGCCCAAATATGGTTTGAGTTTGAAAAAGAATCTAGCCACATCAATTTAGCTCCTGATTTTAGTTCAATTTGGTTTCTTTTCTCTCTTTTTTTTCTCTTGTCCTTCCTCCCACTCACCCGGCAACCACGCCTCTCAATTTTCGGAAAATAGATCCTTTCTGCCGGACTTAAAACCCAGAACCCGGATCTCCACTGCCGGTTGTCCACCAACCACATCCGGCCAGCGACTAGCACACACGACCCCACCGCCGCCTCGACCACCATACATGAGCAGGCCCGTCACTGTCACTGCAATCGACAACAACCCAACTCGAAACCACCACCACTACCCATACACACACACAGATAGAACAACCCGATTAGACACAACACCAATCCCAGCATAGCGAAAGAAACAAGGAAAGCAGAGGGTCCACGTGGCTTATCGGGCGACGACGGCGCAAGGCAGCGACGACGATTCCCCAGCGCATCCACGCACAGGTCGAATAGCCCGACCTTCAAAGTCTTCTTCCTCCTTCACTCGATGCGGTTGGCGACGACGATAGTTTGATGATTGAACAGCGGGAGGCGTGGTAAAGGAGGAGGTCGAGGGAGAGGGAGAGGGCGGCAGAGGGGCGAGGAGGAGGATGGAGGAGAGATAGGGAAAAGGAGGAGGATGCGGATGATGTGTTCGGCGAGGGGGCACAAGCGGCGAATTACAAGGAGATGGAGGAAATTGGGAAGTGCAGGTGTCGGTGAGTGGGGATGTAAGCCTCGAATTTTCTGTATTTAATTTTTATGAATTTTTTCGGAATTTTTGGAATTTAGTTTTCAATTTTATCCTTACGGAATTTCTTGGTGTTTTTGGTCAAGAAAATTATTATTATTAATTTATTTTACTTGGAAATGTTATTTTACTTTTGCAATTAATCCTTAGTCGGTTTCTTCGGGATTAATTGGAGTCCCGAGGCAGAATACGGATTTTCTTGTACTTTTTTTATCAAAACTACGTAGTTTTGGATTTAAAGGAAAATAAAAGAAATAAATAAAACCTAACCTAAACTCGCGCGTTGACCAGGGAAGAGTTGACTGCGCCTTAGACCAAACGACGTCGTTTTGGTTCAGGCCGGCCAACCCTAACCCTTCCCTCTTTCTTTTCTCTTCTCTTTCTTTTCATTCTTCTCTTTTCTCTTCCTCGCCGCCCCCACGATTTTTGTTCCCTCTCTCCCACGATTTGCCTTTCCCACTCCTGGTTTCTCCTCAACGGTTACCTAAACCGTTTCCCACAAATCTCCTCCCTCCTTCCTTCTTTTACTTTCTCTTTCTCTTCATTTTCTTCACTTCCCCGACCTGATGCTTTCTCGCCGACACCGTCTTCATCGTCTTCCTCCTCTTTCCTCGCACACGTCGCCGCCGCCGCTACAACCCAGTGGAGGACCAAGCAGATGGGCACGAGTGTGGGCTGGGGCTTCGTTCAGCTATTCGGGCGCGAGGAACCCGAGGAATGACGCGCTTGAGGAACAACCGTCGTTGCCTCTGCCGCCTTCCATCGGGTAAGCCCTGACTCCTTTTCTCTTTCGTCCTCGTCTTTTCCTTTTAGTGCTCCTTTTCGTTTTCTGGGTTTGATGTTGGGGATTGTGTTAATCGAGTGTTATTGTTGTTCGGTCACGAATGGTGGTCGAGGCGGCGGCTGTCTCGCGCTTTGCTGTGTTCGGCTGTTGGGTTGTATGTGCTGTGTTGTTCGGGTAGAGGCTCGAACTGTTGTTGTTCAATAGATTCCAGTAGATCCGGTTTTGGCAGCGAGTTCCGATAAGGATTTGATACCTCAATCCTCCTCAATTCGTTTAGATGCTTGTAGTTTATAGGTAGTTAAATTGGTTGTTGTCCTGGGTGGTAGCAGAAAGTTGTGGCTGTTCTTGTTCTCGGTTGTTGTGGAGTTTTCCGGCTAGTTGACTGGAATCTGGCGAGACGGGTGCTGTCTCGGCGAGCATCGAGAATCGACATTAAACGGTAATTCCCAGACGATATGTATACGTTAGTATCCAAGCTTGTCTTGTCATGTATGGTAAATGGAATTAATCGATGTATTGATATGAAATAGAGATAGTGGAAATCGAGTGTGGCGAATAGTGTGTGCGTGTGTGGCCGGATTTCACCGACGCGGGTAGAGCCGGAATTAGGAAATCGGGCTCAGGCCCATTTAAGATACTATAGCCTTATATGTCTAATATGGATTTAATAAATAACGGGTTTTAAGCCCAAAGAAAAACATGATTGGATTTAATAGTGGTTTTGGTTGATATGGGCTATAGGCCCAATAAAAAGTAATTAATTTAAGATGGGCTTTAGGTCCAATGGATAATTAAACTCGATAACTATTATTGATATGGGCTCTAGGCATAATAAAGATTTGAGGACTCAAGATGATATGTCGATATAAGTACGTTTTAGAGTACATTCATAATTGTTGTATGTGTACCTTATATGTGGTCGCAGTTCCTTTGATATAATATAGGGTATGTTGAGGCGGAACAAGTTTAGTTCCGAGGCATCTAATATGGCCCAGGTGAGGACATATAAATCTTTGTATGCATTACTGCCTACAATACTCGGTTAATTGACATGGTTTATATAAAGTGGTAATATCTGTTTGTCATTGAATGCTGTATGCTTGTATGCCTGTTGTGCTGATGATCTTACTTGTATTTTGTAACTTGATGATGATGCATTTGATGTGGTATGCCTGATTATGTGAATTGTGTGCCGGTGTGATATGACATGCCAGTTGGGCATGATTTTATTTGTTATGAGATATAACATGTGATATGATTTTTGAGGTTCATGTGGTGATTTGTGGGCCGGTGGCCCGGACTTGAGAATAAAATGTTAAAACCAGACAACCCTGGACATTCATAACGTATGGAACACATAACTCGTTAAGTATAACTGAGAATAATGTACAATAAAAATATACTACTGTGGGGTTGTTGACTGGTTGGTTCGAGCGGGAAGTGATACCCCTTGGGATTGCATGCGGGATAGCATGGTATATGCGGTTTAGCATATGGGTCTGTGATGACCGGTTCTACCTCCCTCTTTCTCTCTGTCTCTCTCTCTCAGTGATTGTATTGGGCCTTGCCCTGATTATATTTGGCTGATGCCCTGGTTGTCTCATGAGACGGGACCGAGCTCGACGCACACAGTAGAGGGCCCTAATAAAATATTCAATCCTAATAACGATAAAGTACAATGATAATAAGATGATTTAAGTCGAGTGATGGTTTGAAGTCTGATGATGACTTGTGTTGTGTATTGTGACTTGTTTGTGCACTGTGGTTGGTATTTCCTGATGCCAGCGTATTTGTGGTTGATTTGTATTTGTATACTCTGGTTTATTTGTTTGCGGTGAGACAGTGGTTGGTCTCACCCCCTTACAGTCTTTACACAGGTTAACTGATCGATGATCAGGAGTGCGTATCAGCAGGTGGCGATACTTTCCTCTTCGGGTCGGATCCATAGGGTTTCTTGCATTCATGATTCCTTATGTATTTGTCTTCCGCTGCATACTCATATTGTATTATTTATTATACGATTAATAATTGATCATATTGATTATATCGCATCCCAGGACAGAAGGACAATTTGATCATTTCACATGTCATAAATAATTTAATTGGTTAATTTGGGTTGGTTTTTTTTTTTTCTAACTCAGACCGTATTGGGCAAACTGGGAATAAAAAATCTAACCAACCAACCGGTATTTCAATTTAAAAATCGGATAAAATTTTTTGAAATTTTGGAAATTAAAATTCTGGAAAAATATGGGTCCCACTTTTTGTAAACCATGTGGTCTAATAAAAATCAGACATGTGTCAGCTGGACCCGGACAGATGGCCACGTCATTGCCCAGACTGCCCGTGGTTCAGAAAAGGTACAAAATTCTAATCTCGGAATATACAAAAGGAAAAGAAAAACTCCCGGGTATACAAGCGGTACAAACGCAAAACTCGAGGCCGGGTTAAGAGTTGCAGTGCACGTTTCCCATAAATCAACCCAAAGTCATAGTAGACCATTGGCTAACGCACACAAATGTGCGTTCAAATATCTCAAAGCGAGAAGCACCTTTTTTTTGGATGGTAACTGAGGGTTGTATTACTAGTGGCCATTAACGAATATCTGTAATGATTGGATCTAAAGTTGTGAACAAGATATATATATCGGTTCAGTGATTTACTTTTTATCAAATATCTATTCCTTAATGAATTCCCGCTTAGGGAAGTTTATGTTCTCTTCTACCTATTTCATGCATAAATCATAGATGAAAATTGCTAAGTATGTCCTCAATTCCAAATTACAAAATGTAATATAAATATATATATATATATATATATATATATATATATATATATATATATATATATATATTCAAGTCCAAGTCTTAAATATAATATAGTTATCTTACTATTCACATAACATCAAATATATTTTTCTTAGGATCAATACTGACTGTAAACTTTATTCAGGCTGAACAACGATTACATCAACAGGGAAATCGCTAAACCAAAAGCGATCCGAAACAGAAAGATAATCAAGACGAGAAATTTCGTGAGCCACAGTGTTACATGACCTGGGCACAAACATCGAACGAAAACAACTAAAAAACTGACTAAAGAAAGTAAAACACCAATAATACGACCCAAAGGAGTATTGAGGAGGGTAGGTGACTGATGAGCATGAATGACCACCTGCGAGTCCATCTCAAAGAAAACCTGTCCCATCTGCATCTCCAAGGCCAAAATAAGCCAAATCGAGCCGCCAAAGCTTCCCCTATGGCCGGTTCCAGAACTGTAGGGCTATGTTTAATAGACAATGCGACCACCTCCCCTTGCCAATCGCAGATAGCAACCCCAAAGACTAACCCGGTTGTCGGATGGATCGCCACATCCGTATTGATCTTGAAAACATGCATCGGTGGTGGTTTCCATCGAGTAATTCTAGCTGTGCGCTGAGGGTCTGGGTTTTGAGCATTAGTATCAATATATTCCTGAAGAAAGGACGAGGCAGCCAAAGCTACACGTCCGGGATGATCAGTAGTGTTCTGGAATATTAACATATTCTTACTTTTCCAAATAAGACAACAGTGAGTAATAACTTGTTCTAGAGTCCAAACCCCAAACTGGGTGAAAATGCTTTTTAACTAGTTTTGAGTTTGATCATCAAGTAAGTTGTAAATAGAAGCAGGGACTTGACTCAAACGCCAAACATCCTGGGACCAGGGGAAATCTCTAAGTAAATGAAGAATGGTTTCATGTGGAGCATTGCATCTGGGGCAGGCCGAGTCCACAACAGGTAGCCGGGCTGCAACATTCCGAACTGGGAGAATATTTGTGCAGATCTTCCAAAAAAAGGATCGAAGCTTAGGAGGAATATTGAGCTTCCATATATGTTTCCACCAAGAGGAAGAACAGTCAGGAACAAGAGAAGAATCACCAGTATATGTAGGATGAAGCATAGAAAGACAAAAATGATGACCACTTTTCACTGTATAAAGACCGGAAGGACTGTGAGGCCAGTATGGATTATCACAAATGTCCCGACCATTGAGGGGAATACTCTTATTCATCTGAGCTTACTCAGCACTAAAAATTGAATCAATCAAAGTATATTCCCATTCAGCCGTCTCCTCCTTAATAAGTTGATTGACCGACGCCTCCTGATTGAGAATAGAAACTGGGGACTGAACATGGCCCTCACTAACACGAGGAAGCCACTGATCTCTCCATATATGAATGCTCCTTCCATCTTCAACTAACCAATAGACACCATTCTTTAGAATTGGGCAGGCTTTCATGATGCCAAGCCAAGTATAACTGGATTGTGACCAAGAGAGGCATAAAATTTGTGCAAGGAAAGTATCTTGCTTTTGTGAACACCCAAATTTGACCCATAAAAATTCTATTAAACTAGGCTTTAGACATGTTTGAACCATAAGATTAGCAAGAAGAGTAAGTCTTGGGTTGAAGTATTGATGGGGTTTAATTTTAGTAGAATTTATACGTTATAGTAATTAAGACTTTTATATGCCTAGGATTAATGAGACGATTTAATCATATGATATGTTAAGGACCAAATTGCTAAAATGAATTTTATCTCATTAAATTTGGGCTTGTTTATTTATTAAACCCAATTATATTTATTCTTGGGTTGAAGATAAATGTAAGGGTCCAATTTAACAAGATATGGACTTTTTTTTCAGAGTTGCACATCCCATTAACACCTTGCTTGCATACAAATTTAGCTCTGATTTTCGTGGAAAATCAGAGTTAAATCATTCCTTAATAGCAAGAATGTTTTTGGTATGATTTTGGCTTAAATTGAGGAATCAATGTGTAATTACTCAATTAGGAGATGATTGAGAGGAGTAGTAATCAAGAAAGCAGAGGATTCTGGGCAGTCTAGGGGTTAATTACGCGGTAGGATCAATCAGGGAGGAATTAGGGGAGAATCAGGACGAAAAAGGAAAAAACGGGTGAGAAGCGTAGGCGCGGGCGGTCATCCCGGGCCTGGGCGGTCTTCCACCCTTGACCACCCAACCTGGCTATCATCCATAGGATGACCGCAGACCATGGTGGTCATGCACACCTAGAAACGCGTTTTCTCCCCGATTTTCGCCCGTAATCTGATTCTACTTGGTTTTGGCCCAGAGTTTTGGCCATTACCTTGGTCATTAAGTTGGTCCACGCCCTTAGGCTACCCAGAACACTATAAGTAGGACCCTCCTCTCAGATTTCAGGACACACATTCGATTACACAAACACTCTTCATAAAGCTTTGAGCTTGGAGAAACTCTATCTCTCCAAGCTTAAGAAATAGTTCCATCGGCAAAACTCTGGCAGAATTTCGTGGGTAGCATCATCCATTGAAGGCAACAAAGGGGAAAATCAAGAAGAACTCCAAGATTGAGTTAAGGAGTGGGAGGAAATTGTGTGGGAGGCACAACCCAAACCAAGGAGCTAGAGGAGGGCTACAAGAGGTAATCCTAATCCCCTTTTGTCTGACCAATTATTGTTGAGATGTTGATGCTGATGATGATGTGACCATTGTGATGTCATGTCAAGAACTATGTGGGCTTTGAACCCGCTCGCCGGGGTACGTAGGTGGTTTCTAGTGGTGGAAACTCAAGCCCAATCTTCTTCTTCTCCCATTTCTTTTTAGTTTCAGTTATTATGTGTTTTGTTGTTCACACTTGCACACTTGCATAAGGCATACAAAATCCTTCAGTTGCACAAAGTTTCGCCCCAACATGGATGGGTGCCTAACACCTTCCCATCCGTGACAAATCCCCGGGTCCAGCATCTTTGGTTCGTTATCCAGTTACCTAAATGGAGTCACATGAAGGGTTTTTCCCAAGTTTTTGTCCCTTAATAAAATTTGGATGGCGACTCCAAAGATGTTGGATGATGGTTATAAAGAAGGTGTAAAGGAAAGGTGAATAGGCCCAAGTGATTTTGGGTCGGGTATTCACAGCTGGCGACTCTGCTGGGGACTTTGAGGGTTCAAGAAACTTTGTGCAGTTATTGAATTTATGTATGCCTTATTATGTGTCATCATAAGTGCCCTACATTCATGATAAATGTTGTGAAGCCCTTACCGTAAGAGGGCCAGGGGATACAAGTCTGCCACAATGCTTTCTTTAAGCGATAGTGGCTTGTGTGAACCGGTTTCTCGCTGCTCATGCAAGGATAGGGATTAATGGGCCTTGGACCACATGTGATATCTTTTATCACATGTGAGTAGGCCAAACTATTTCTTAGTGGCAGTTTTTCAGCCCCCAACCAACTACATACCCTGAGCATCTCATGCATTGTGAATCAATAAGTGGTACGTGTATTTGGGTGATTATTGTTGTGAGTTCAAGTAAGTGTAAATAGAGTGCCCTCTTTTATTTGTACATACCTAAAAAGAAACCAACAAAAAAAAACGTGCGAGTCAAGAAACCTCTGGGGTACCGCGGACTCTGACATTTGTGATCCAAATACTAGGCCAAGATGTGTGAGGACAACGTTGCTAAGACCAATGTGGCTGAGGAATCCTTGGATCTGCTGAAAGATCCGAATGTTAGAGATGCACTATTGGCCTTGAAGAAAGGGAAGATGGTGTCCCCTGGGAGTGATGGGGGACAAGCCTCGAAACCGGGCATTGAAAATAATGTGGTGGTCATCCAGGATGACGACTCCGTGACATAGGAGATGGGGAGAGGCTTAGAAGAGTTGAAGAATTGCTGAAAGCCATGAAGAGTAAAGAGGACGATTGGAACTTGAAACGTCTATCTTTGTTCCCTAAAGCCCACCTTCCAGATGTGAACCCCCAAATTTGACCCATGAAGATTCTATTGAGATTAGACTCCAAACATGTTTGAATCATAAGATTGATGAGTTAGTCTTAGGATGAAGCATGGAAGGGGATTAATTTTAATAGAATTTATACATAATAGTAATTAAGACCTTTATGTGCCTAGGGTTAATGAGACGATTTAATCATAGGATATGTTAAGAACTAAATTTCTAAAATATATTTTATCTCATTAAATTTGGGCTTGTTTATTTATTAAACCCAATTATATATATTTTTGGGTTGAAGATAAATGTAAGGGTCCAATTTAATGAGGTATGGACTTTTCTTCAGAGTTGCACAGCCCATTAACACCTTGCCTATAGACTAATTTAGCTCTGATTTTCGTGGAAAATCAGAGTTAAATCATTCTTTAATAGCAAGAATATTTTTGGTATGATTTTGGCTTAAAATGAGGAATCAATGTGTAATTAATCAATTAGGAGATAATTGAGAAGAGTAATAATCAAGAAAGCAGAGGATTCTGGACAGTTTAAGGGTTAATTACACGGTAAGATCGATTAGGGAGGAATTAGGGGAGAATCGGGACTGAAAAAGGAAAGAACGGGTGAAGCGCGTAGGCACGGGCGGTCATCTCTTGATGACCGCTGGGCTTGGACGGTCTTCCACCCATGACCGCCCGGCCTGGCTATCATCCATAGGATGACCGCCGGCCGAGGCGGTCATGCACACCCAGAAACACGTTTTCTTCCCGATTTTCACCCGTATTCTGATTCTACTCTGTTTTGGCCCAGATTTTCGGCCATTACTTTGATCATTAAGTTGGTCCATGACCCTAGGCTACCCAGAACACTATAAATAGGACCTCTCTCTCACATTTCAAGGGACACACATTCTATTACACAAACACTCTAGATAAAGCTTAGAAGCTTGGAGAAACTCTACCTCTCCAAGCTTATGAAATAGTTCCATAGGCAAAACTCTGGTAGAATTTCGTGGGTAGCATCATCCATTAAAGGCAGCAAGAGGGAAAATCAAGCAGAACTCCAAGATTGAGTTGAGAAGTGGAAGGAAATTGTGTGGAAGGCACAACCCAAACCAAGAAGCTAGAGGAGGGCTACAAGAGGTAATCCTAATCCCTTTTTGTCTGACCAATTATTGCTGAGATATTGATGTTGATGATTATGTGATTGTTATGATGCCATGTCGAGAACTACGTGGGCTTTGGTCCCGGTTGCCGGGGTACGTAGGTGGTTTCTAGTGGTGGAAACTCAAGCCCAATCTTCTTCTTCTCCCGTTTCTTTTTAATATTCAGTTATTATGTGTTTTGGTGCTCACACTCGCACACTTGCATAAAGCATACAAAATCCTCTAATTTCACAAATTTTCGCCCTAACGTGGATGGGTGCCTAACACCATCCCATCTTTGGTTCCCTAATCAGTTGCCTAAATGGAGTCACATGAAGAGGTTTACCCAAGTTTTTGTCCCTTAATAAAATTTGGGTGGCGACTCCAAAGATGTTGAATGACGGTTATGAAGAAGGTGTAAAGGAAAGGTGAATAGGCCCAAGTGATTTTGGATCGGGTATTCACAGCTGGCGACTCCACTAGGGACTTTGAGGGTACAAGAAACTTTGTGCAATTATTGAATTTGTGTATGCCCTTTTATATGTCATCATAAGTGCCCTGCATTCATGATAAATGTTGTGAAGCCTTTACCGTAAGAGGGCCAGGGGATCCAAGTCCGCTACAATGCTTTCCTTAAGCGATAGTGGCTTGTGTGAACCATTTTCTCACTGCTCAAGCAATGATAGGCATTAATGGGCCCCGGACCTCACGTGATATCCTTTATCACATGTTAGTAGGCCAAACTATTCCTTAGCGGTAGTCTTTCAGCCCCCACCTAGCCGCATACCCTGAGCATCTCATGCATGATGAATCGATAAATGGTACGTGGATTTTGTGTGACTATTGTTGTGAATTTGAGTAGTGGGATCCGATGATTCTAGTGAAGGAACCCTGGGCAGTAAGTAAACATGTTTAAGCTGATGATAAATTTTTGGTGTTGTTTCCCGGGTTGACATATGTGCTCAGTCGGTCTACCTTGTCTTAGGAAATTTGCGTTTGCATACATCTGGCGTTGCATCACATGTCTTCTAAGGCATAAAATACAAATTCGAGCTAGGATGTCTCACTTTTTCAATTCTTCATTTTTTTGGCCGGAGTCTTCAAAGAAAGAAAAAGGAAGAAATGTTTTTTAAAAAAATAGAAAAAGTATTTTGCGAGTGTATTCCACCACGTTTCCCACCAAGTATTTTTGAATTTTTGACAATAAGATAAAGCCTAAGTTTAGGATTCCCGATGACCATGAACTTCACCATTAGAATTGAACCCTAAGGATACAAGGGGTGGGTAATGCCTTAGTTGGAAGGAGATGATGAAGATAGTAGGGATGATGGATACATCATAAGACAATGATCCCAGTAGACAGGGAGATATTGAAGACATTGGGCGAAAGGTGGGAAGAAGGCAGAGGCAATGATGAAGCATCAACTTAAGACACCGAGGTAACTCTGGGCCTTCTCGTGAGAGGAATGTTTTCAAACTTTAAGCAAGGCCCATGTTCCTATTGACACTACACCAGAAACATTGACCAACATGATAGCCTCCGTGGAAACCGAAATCAAATATCCTTTTCTGATAAGGATTTGCATCCGGATAGGGGAGTTCATGTTGAAGCATTATATATCACCATCCAGGTCGAAGATAACCAAGTACCATTGGTTTTGATAGACAACGGATCAGCTCTGAATGTGTGCCCTCTGAAGACTGCAAGTTTGTTGGGATTTGGAGCCACAGATTTCTTGCCATCTCGAACAATGGTCAGGGCATATGATAACACTCGAAGGGAAGTTTTAGGGATGATAAGGTTAGAAGTAACCATCGAACCTGCTCCTTTTGTGATAGAATTGCAAGTGCTAGACATCACGTCCAGTTTTAATTTACTTCTTGGGAGACCTTGGTTACATCAAGCTCGAGCTGTGGCATCCACTTTACATCAAATGCTGCGGTTTCCTAATCAAGGAGGGGTAGTCACTATTAAAGGGGAAACTACCGAGGAGAATATCAAGCCAGTATTTGGAATCGAAGGAGACGAGGAAGTATCTTTGTCAAGTTTTGTCTTTGAGTCCGTCGGTGCTATAATGACAGACAAGCTGGTTTGTAAGCCGCCTTATTACGACTCTTTTGGTAATGTGGCGGTCATAGGGATCATGGGAAAGAAGAAGTATTTCCCAATCATGGGGCTAGGGAAGAAACAACAAGGGATGTTAGAGGTTCCTCGGGTTCATACCGCTAAACCACCCTTTGGTTTGGGATATGTCCCAACCGAGACAAAAATCGAGAGACATAAGGAAAAAAACCGAGCAAGGGCATTGGCTTGAAAAAAGAAGCAAGAATGGGATTTTGTCATGGCTCCCTATTTCAAAACCTTGAGCGGCTACTTTATGAAGGAGGGAGAAGACTTTCCTTTCTGTGGGTTCCCGGAACCATGGGTGTGCACCGTCACGAAGAATCGGAAACCAGGATTTGAGCTGTTCTTCGACTGCTATCCAGAGGAGGAAGAAGAGACTGGAGCAAGGGAAGGAGCTGAGGATGGAGAGGACGAAGACTTTGGCTGTAGGACTCTTTTTGAAGAAGTGGAGGTCGCTTAAAAGAGTCCGGCAGTAGCCTATGTTAGGTGCCTAGGTCGTGGTTCAAAAGGGGAGATCGATGAGGACGAGTTGTTTTGTTATTTTCTTTTCAATAAATAAAAGGCACTCTTTTTCTTTATATTGATGACTATTTTTGACAAGTATTTTGCATGCATGCATAACGCGTGTAGGATGTAGTGAGTTGAACAAGCTCCCTAAAAATCTGTAATGGTTAATCCAAGGACTAATACTAATAAGGGAAATGATAACATTGACAAAGATCACTAGAACTCCGAAAAAGTAAAAGGGGATCAAGGCCAAATCAGATAAAAATATCAAAGTTCTAAGGAACCATGCAACCAAAGGCTTCGGAAAGCGTCCAATGGGTGAAACCATTAGAGAGAACCCAGCAAAGGTCTTGCGATACATGATCGCAAGAGGAAGAAGAGTCTTTGGAAAAAGACAACCAACACCAGACGAGAAAAGAATTATGTGAACCTGATTTCATAAGCCAAAAAAAAAAAGAGCCATGAATGTGTAGGAAGCCCCGACTAGGGTACGGTTCCACTCTTATTAGCAATAGTCCGAAGATTGACAAAAGATAAAGGGAGTTTGATCACTCATTTATTCGCATATATTATGCATGCATAAAGATAATTGTTTTAGATAGGATTCAATTCTGCCTGTGCCTTTTACGACTCGCTTTGGCACCCCCATCCTTGGACTTATTAGTAGAATGTTCAAACCTGGGCGGTGCAGGCCCTTCCAAGAATGTTTCTCTAGCAAGGCGCAAAGATCCCTCTGGAGCAACCACTTCTCTCTCCAACCATTCTAAGTAAGGCATAGAAGGATAAATCTCAAAGCAACTGCTGGTTGGTTCTCTTAAAGGCAAAGCCCAACCTCCTTTGACAACTTTCAGAGCAGCAGCTTTCATAGGGCCAGTGACCGCAATAGGGATATCAGAGGGAACTGTTTGACTTATGCCAAATTGCCTTAATATCCTCCTTGGACGATAAAATGTAGACTTCTCCACACATGGGAGTACGACCGAATCATTGCACAGAGTACGGATGACCACCTTCTGCATCCCAAGCCACCGGCAGAACCATGTGATTGTTCAGTCTTGAGATCCTTCATATAGATGACCCAGTCTCGAACAGTGTTGAAAGAGACTAAGTAACCACGACGGACATAGTTTGAGGGATCAGCTTGGGGATGCTCAATCAACGTAAGGTGCTCGCAAAACCACATCTACAAGAAGAGGAGAGGTCGTTATAACAAAATGGGGAAGGTGAAAAAGAGTAATAATCAAAGAAAAGGTAGTCAAGTATATACACCTGGAGTAGAAGAGGAGAACCAGTCAATGAGGCCTGCCGATCGTCGGCCAGTGCATCCAAACAGTTGAGAGTCTCGCCTAATATGATAGGGACTAGGCTTTTTCCATCAAAAAGCCTAGCCACCAGCACACCAATCCGGAGAGGGCAAACACCAGGGGTTCCCACTGTAAGTATCCGGGTATGCAAACTTAGAGTTAAACACGCAGCGGAATAAAGCCCGGAACTAATGGAGGATCCATGTGGAACGGGGTAAACCGAATAACAAAATTTCATACCTGGTTTAGTTGAGATCTTTCACTCAACTGATGATCCGAATCAGGAAGAACCGGACAAAAATCCGTCTCCTCTACGGTATCCACACGAGCCGTAAATGACCGCTAGCAACCGTCTCACGATCACTAACCCGAGCACTCCCGAATTGCAGTGCTAGCTGCAGAATTTTTGAGAGCTAGAGACTAGAGAGTTTGATGTGTTTTTCTCAAGTATGAAGTGAGTGTCTTCTCAAGTCTTCACTTGAATTGAATGTTCATAATCTGATTATACACTCACCCTTTTATACACACTTGTAATGCTTAGTTTAATGAGACAATGACCAACATCATCATGCATTAACCATCATGATTATGTTTCCACTATCATCATGTCTCCACTATAGCATTAAACATATATATCATCATATATAGGATTACACATCATATGGCATTAATTCTGGTAATTAGTGAACCAGATCAACCCAAAACGACCCGGTCCAATCATGGTCCAACCTTGGTCTAACCACTAGCTCATTTATCCGGTCGAACCATGGTCCAACTATATTCTAACCACTAGCTCGAATCAACAGTTCTAAGTGTGTGACCCTATAGGCACTTGTGACATTTGGCAATAATTGTAAACTCTCATTTACAATTATAAACAATGAGCGGTATCTAGCAACACATCATTGCTACCCAAATGACAAGATCAGTACTGATTCATTATGCCTCGAAAAAAATTCATTATGATCAAACACGAGACATGGAATATGTCATTCTCGTATATATTTAATCTAAGGTTTCTTGATCCCCGAGTTAACTGTGTAAAACAGATACAAATGATATCCCCATATCACTTAATCTGAGCATGACCATGCATTTACAGTTCAACTCTATCAAGGGGCCCAACTGATAATCTTCCCATTATACGGGTTGGACGAATTCCATCTTGATCATACAAAACCCACTACACATTATATCATACACCCAATGATTACTCTTAGGTCCATTCATTTACGAATGACCAAGAGTAATATCAAAGTATATGACTCACATGTTTGGGAGCCTTGATGATCTCAGGTCTAAGGATAGTACATATAAGAATCACAAATGACGACATGAGTCCATGCAGTGTTCTAGTATTGGGTCAGTCCAGTCCACAAGTTTTCTAACTTGTACCCGTATGTAGATTTCATATCTCATATAATTCTCAACATACGCTAGTCTTAATTTATTATTACAACTCACCCAAAATAATAATCGACTAGGACATTTCAAGAATATAAAATATTCTTAGGTTATAAATATGTGCAAGCATTTATCACTGATAAGCATATTTATTAGAATAAAACCTTAATAAATATACATGACTATATAATCATCCAATGATTGGCTTTTTGGGCTTTACACTAACACCCACCACTAAGAATTCACGTGTCATCACAAGGGCGAGGGCATGATTATGTTCCTTTCTCCAATTGAAATTCTCCTCGAGGTGTTGTTGTGAACTGCCAAGGAAGTATCGGTCAATGATCTTGGTTTGCTCCAGATGATCGTTTTGATTCACCAAAAAGTTGATCTGACCTTCGACTAGGAAGAGGAATTCGCTGACTTCCTTTAGAACAGCATCGTCTAGAGAAACCATAGCAACACCTTTTATGAATTTGGCATTCAAGAAAGTGTTGAACTCATCAACACTGGGACATAACTCCATCATGTCTTGGCCAAAGCGGAATACTCTTGTCCCAGAACATGGCGGCAGCACGAATAAGACTCTCTTCTATCACCACACCACGAAGCTTGAACAATCTAGACAAGCCCAGCACCGAAAAGTCTATACGACACTCAAGGGGAACACTTGCCATCCACCGAAGCACTGTAGCATGATAATTCTCACTAAAGGTTGCCCTAGGCGTATTTGAGATATGTTATGACGAATTATAGGGATCCCTAGGCACCTAAGAGGCTATTTATACTGCTTTGAGTCGGTGGGATTTGTGAAAACCCTAAAGCCAAACCCGAAAACCGAAAAAAAAATTTCAGAAGGCCGCGACCGCCACCGCCGACGGTCATCAGTGCAATACCGCCGGAAGGTGGCGTCATTCACCCACATGACCGTCGGGTCGACAGAACAGGCCCGCCTGTGAAATTCCGAAAAATTCAGAAAAATTTGTGGGGGGGAAAGAGAGAGAAAGACTAGGGGAGAGAAACTAAAAGAAAAGAGAGAAGAAAAGGGAAAAGGTATACCCAGTTGTTAGGACCAAACCATTTACAAAGATAAGGGGCATCTATTGATGTTTACTTGCATTTGCAATAAAAAATATTTCATGTACGCATAATTTGTCAGGGGCACGGCATCCCCACTTTCAACTCTCAAGGGTATAGCAAACCCCTTTCACACTTAATGATGGGTTGAAACATCTGAGGTAAACCAAAGCGGTGTACCTGATACACGCAAAATCAAACCTCGGGATAAGATGGTTCCCGACAACCAAGCCACGAAGTGGAGATGTAGGGACATAGACAACACAGTCGCGAAGCGACATCTTAGATGACGGGGGCACAAGATGCCTAGAGACTAGATAGTCAAGCCGTGAGACGGCATTTTTACTGACATGGCGAAGCCATTCGGGATGAGATGATTCCCGAGACTTGGGATGAGATGATTCAGAAGTCAAAACCCAGCTGACAAGGATGGGAGTATTCCTTGTTGATAGATAAGATGATTCTATCATATTGGGATGAGATGATTCCCAAGTCAAAACCCAACTGACAAGGATGGGAGTATTCCTTGTTGATAGATGAGATGATTGTATCGTCAAAACCCAGCTGACAAGGATGGGAGTATTCCTTGTTGATAGATGAAAAGATTGTATCGTCAAAACCCAGCTGACAAGGATGGGAGTATTCCTTGTTGATAGATGAGATGATTCTATCGTTTTGGGATGAGATGATTCCCAAGTCAAAACCCAGCTGACAAGGATGGGAGTACACCTTATTGATAGATGAGATGATTCTATCGTCTTGGGACGAGATGATTCCCAAGTCAAAACCCAGCTGACAAGGATGGAAGTATTCCTTGTTCATAGATGAGATGATTCTATCGTCAAAACCCAACAGACAAAGATGGGAGTTGATAACATCTAATTGTTAATGTTTTTATAATGGTTTTGAATGGCTTTCACTATGTATACTTGGTCAATTACGTGTATAATCTTTAAATTAATGTGTGTTTTCATGAATTATGTCAATTAGTACTTTAATTTTGCTGATTAAGTGTTTTTATCAGGAATTTATCATTTTTATTGAAGAATGGAAGCTTTTTAGCCATGGTTGGAAACCAGGCCCAATTTAGGAAACTTTCTGCAGTGAGCACAACCTACTATTTTGATAATTTCGGGAGTTCTAGGCATCGAAATTAAGTGAGACCAATTGGAGACGAAGCTAGACTTCCAGAGATTTTTATGGATTAAATTTCTTAATTTTTGAACAAGTGTACCAGGAGCAGTAATTATTTTAATCCAGCCTAAGATGCAGATTTTTCTATGCCGACCTAGGCCCAGTGTTTCAGTGATATCTTGAGCTACAGAAGTCCAATTGAAGAGTAAATTTTATAAAACAAAAGAAAAGATAATTATCTAGAACTTCGTAAAAGAGCCCAACGCCCAGTTCGGACGTCTTCTAGGAGTTAAGTGGCGTTCAATTTTCGGAATAGAAAACAGGCAAAATCCAACTTGGAGTGCAAGTCAAGGAATTCAATTACCATTCAAAGAAGGAGACCCCTGGACGACCTCCAGCACTAAAACCACTATAAATGGACCCCCTAGGTCATCATATCGAGGAGGCCGAGTTCAGAGGGCGAAGCTTTGCCAAATTGTTTAGGGTTTAGGTCACACACACTAGTAGGGTTAGGGTTTCTTCTCTTTTCATCCTCTAGGTGGTGTCGATTCCTGTATCAAAGCTAAAAAATTATTCCCCTCAACTTTTGAGCAAGATATTGAAGATCCAAAGACACAGAATCATCAGTTTTAGAAGCACAAATTCGAGATCAAGGAGCTGTAGAAGTCGACACCACTCTTTCTGCAGAAATCGACTACACCTTCTCCTTTATTCGGTTTTTCTCTTATTTTATCCCATGATGAATTCTTGTGTTGATTTTGTTTTTATTATTTCTATGAGGAACTAATCTCTTAATCTAGGATTAGGGATGTAGCCAATTACTCTTATGCTTTTATAATATTATTCAGAAGTTGTTCTTGGAATCTGTTGTGTTTGTTTGATCTATGTGTGCTGAATTGTTTGTTGCTTGCTTGATCACCAAGTTTACATTAATTTAGATCTGAATCTTTGCTGATGGCAACATGCGAGAGCTGAGTTTTTGATTAGGTTTTAGATCAGAACATCATAGATTGATTAGAAGACTAGAGATGCGAAAGCTGATAGTTATTCTTAAGGTTGATAAATTGTCTATGAATGAATTTCGTTACAAATTGTACTAGTGAGAACTAGGTAGTTATGGATTGAATAATTGATTGAACATGCGAGAGCTGAGAGTTAATACTTTAAGACAATTAGCCTACAGTAATAAATAGACATCCAAGATCATAACCGGATATATTATTTGGATAAGTAGTGATTGCATGAACCCGAACTCCCAGGTTGCTTTTATTATTGCTTTACTCGACATCAATTACGCTTTGCCGATTTTACTTTTTATTACTTTATTATTTTCGATTTTAGCCACCAACTCTCATCAATAATTGATCTTCCTAAACAATCACAAGTCGTTATTGACGTAGTACTTAAACTGTTCTCTGTGAGACCGACCTTGATTGCTATAACAGACACTGTGCGCTTGCAGGTTAATCGTAGTGTTTAGTGTGGGTTAAAAACGCTATCAAGTATTTTGGCGCCGTTGCCGGGGAACGGTGTTAATATTATTGAGATAACAACTAGATTACTTTAGATTTTTTTTTCTGCATTTTTTTCTTTTAAAATCAATTTTCTTTTTTCTTTCTTTTCTGCAGGTGATGCCGATTTTAAGACTAAAGCTTGACATGGTGACAACATTGTTGAGATTGATCTATGAGGACACCGACATAAGAGAGGAAAAGAAGGTCGAATTTTGCAGAAACATCAAGCATGGCAGAAGGGCAGAGGAAGACGTTGCGTGACTACGCGAAGCCGAGATTGGATGCCGCGCAATCAAGTGTTGCAAAACCGGAGATCGCAGCCAACAACTTCGAACTCAAGCCAGCACTAGTTAAGAAGGTGCAACATGATCAATTTGGAGGCTTAGACAATGAAGATCCAAATCAACATCTACAAAGCTTCTTGGAGATATGCAATTTAATCAAGATTGATGGAGCAACTGAAAAAAATATTCGCCTTCGTTTATTTCTGTTCTCATTACGCGACAAGGCAAAGAAGTGGCTCCAATTGAGTGCACATGCAACCTACAAGACATGGGACGAATTATCTAAGGCATTCCTAAGCAAGTATTATCCACCCGATAAAGCAACACGAGTTCCAAGCATCATTACATCTTTTTCCCAAGATGGTGGAGAAAGCTTTTGTGAGGCATGGGAGCGTTACAAGGAATTTTTGCAAGGAAGCCCATAAAGTGGCTTAGCCGACTGGTTAGTAGTACAATCATTCTTTAATGGTTTAACTGGATCTTTGCGTATGAGTTTGAATGCAGCCTCTGGAGGAGCGTTTATGTCACAATCACCAGAAGAGGAATACCAAAGGATCGAAACTATGGCAATCAACAATTTCCAAGGTTCTTCACGACCTAATCGAAAGGAAGTAGCTGGAGTTTGGGTCACAGATACCGCCATACTGAATGCCAAGTTTGATGCTCTTACTAAGCAATTAGCAGCAATAATGCCATCTTTGACTTGCGACAATTGTGGAGGAAGAGGACATCTGAGTGCAAGTTGCCCTACTAGTGATACAATTTCTATTGAGCAACTTAACCTCATGAGC
The DNA here is from genome assembly GCA_028386065.3 of Turnera subulata. NCBI lineage: Eukaryota > Viridiplantae > Streptophyta > Magnoliopsida > Malpighiales > Passifloraceae > Turnera > Turnera subulata. Next base: position 37,091 of record JAKUCV010004784.1, on the reverse strand, counting down.
CAACGGCAACAAGCGAAGCCTTATTCCAACACATACAAACCGGAGTGGACGAGTCATCCAACATGGAAGGAGTGAAATTGCATTCAGCAAGGGAATCTTCAAGGATTAGCACCACGGTAGTTGACCACTCATGCTCCACAACAACCTGATCTTTATGTGGTGATGCAATCTTTGATAGAATCCCAATGTCAACAAATGGAGAGTCAACGTCAATTCATGGAAACTCAACACGCACAAATGAAGATGATGCAAGGATTCACAAATGAGTTGATGGAACTGAAGACTCACTCAAAGATGCTTGAGACGTAAATCGAGCAGCAAGCTGAGGCGATCAAGAGTGTCCCATGAAACTTACCGGGGCAGCCTATAGTTAATCCAAGCGAACTTGTGAAAGCTGTGATGCTTAGAAGTGACAAGCAATTGGAGGATGTCCACCGACCCAAAAAGGATGCCGAAACCGCCTCTAAGCAAGAAGAGGAGGAGGATCCTGAAGCAGAAGTGCAATCAACCGACTAGGAAGCAAAGGAGAAGAAGCAAGAGCAAGAGGAGTGGATTCCTAAGTGGAAGCTTGCGAAGCAAAAAAGAGAGCAACCGAAGGAGTTATGGCCTGAAGTGAAAGCTTATAAACCACCAGTTCCATTCCCTCAACGACTTCAGTAGAGCAAACAAGACGAACAATTCAGGAGATTTCTTAAACATTTGCAGAAATTGCACGTTCACGTTCCATTTACTGAAGCTATTTCTCAAATGCCTGCTATACTAAATTTCTTAAGGATATTGTTACCAGGGAAGCTAGAAGATTATGAAACGGTGGCGCTTACGGAGAAATGGAGTGCAATCTTACAAAATAAGCTGCCCCCGAAATTGAAGGATCCTGGAAGCTTTTCTATCGCTTGCCACATTGGTTCTATATGCATTGAAATAGCATTATGTGTAACGCCCCAAATTTTCATAATTTGTTTTTCGGAATTTTCGAAAATTTTATTCCAATTTTACCCTTGGGGTATTTTCGAGTTTTAGTCGAGGAAATAAATTATCATGCCTTGGGAAATGTCAATTCTGAGTTGGTATTGTTCATGGTTCGGGTCCCGTTGAAAACGGATTCGAGATTGGGGTGATACGCGAGGCTTAGCGTGGTTTCATTCGAAACTACGTCGTTTTGGGAACTGTTTAGAAAAAAAAAAACAAAACAAAACCATACCGCGTTGTCCAGGGGGGTTGACCGCGCCTAGTGGAACGACATGTCGTCCACTAGGGGCGGCCAAACCCTAGCTGCCACTTCTCCTCTCCTTCTTTTTCTTTTCCCCTTTTCTCTTTTCTTTTCTTTCTTTCTTCTTCTTCTCTTCTCTTCCAACCCGCCGCCTCCTCCTACCTTCCTTCTCCTTCTTTCTTTTACCGCGTTGACCAGGGGGTTGACCGCGCCTAGTAAAACGACATGTCGTCCACTAGGGGTGGCCAAACCCTAGCTGCCACTTCTCCTCTCCTTCTTTTTCTTTTCCCCTTTTCTCTTTTCTTTTCTTTCTTTCTTCTTCTTCTCTTCTCTTCCAACCCGCCGCCTCCTCCTACCTTCCTTCTCCTTCTTTCTTTTCACTCTCTCTTCTCTCCTTCCCCTCTCTTCCTCTCTTCTCTTTCGTTTTCATCTACACACCAACACTCCTTCTTCCTCCTTCGTGAGTCGCCGCCGCCGCCGTCGATTGAATTGCAAGGGCCGAGGCCAGCTGACCGGAGACTGAACGAGAGGATTCCGTGTGGCCTCTCTCTCGCGACCGGCTGCGTCGCCGACGAGGTAAGCCCGGCCTCCTCATCCCTCTCGATTTTTATCCCGCTTTCTTTTCTTTCTTCGTTGATTTCTTTTTCTGCTTTTCTTCGATGGTCTTCTCGGCCGACGAGTCTGTTTGGGTTGGTTTAGGTCTAATCGGTGTTGTTTGTCTTGATGGTGGTTTGTGCGCGTTGTGTGGCTGTGTTGTTGGACGGCGGTGGGCACGTGTTTGCTGCTGTTCGTGGGGTTTGTGCTGTGCTGTTGATGCAGTAGTCGGTGACAGGTTCTGGTGGTGGTTTGTGGGTTGTTCCGGTGTAGGTTGGCTCGAGACACGGGTGGCGTTTTCTGTGTTCGTTCGGTGGATCTTCTTGGATAGGATTTGGGCTCGGGTTCCTTAGTTCTTGGGCAATTTCGAAGCCATCAACGAGTGGATTTGTTTCTGCCGTGAACAGTGTTGGTTTCCGATAAAGCCCTGCCCCCTTCTCTTTGTTTTGAATCTTCCTTTTCGAATTCTAGGTGAGGTTATTGCTGATTGGTTTGAATCGTTGGGTGTCCTGGATTCGGCAGACTTGTTGCTTGTTCTGGGGTTTGTCGTGCACCATTCCGGCACCGGAATCCGGCGAAGGCTCGGGAATTTTCCGGCGAAGGCTCGGGAATATTCCGGTGAAGGCTCGGGTCTTAATTTTCGGCATTTAACGGTATATTTGATGTACAATTTGTATTCATTCATGGCATGTACTATAATTCGGAATTGGGTTATGTACTTAAGTGTGTTTAGTGGAAACCGAGAGTGTGAGTAGTATGAGGCCGGTAATTACCGACACGGGTAGAACCTTAGGCCGGGAATCTTTGGACATCGAATTGACCTTGGACTTAAGTAACGGGCTTTAAGCCCAATCCTATGCTTGGCTTAATAAGGACTTATGGAAGTGGGCTTTAGGCCCGAAAATTGTAATTGGGCTTAGATTGGACTTTAGGCCGGGAATTCCTAAACGACATAATGAGTGGGCCATAGGCTCGGGATTTACTTATTGGACTTAGTTGGGCGTAAGCCGGTGAACCTTAGGTCCCGATACTTGGAGTTTGGTGAGAGAACATTAAGTCGGGTTTAGACCCGGGAATTTCGTATTGGCTAACTAGGGACGGGTTTTAACTCAGTTGAGCATATAGGTACCATGCATGCACAATTGTGATTATTGTTTTGTGATTTGTTGTGTGTGCCGGTGTTCAGGCACGGGTAATACCTCGGGAGCTGGAGGATCGGTTTTGGGAAAAACTCCACAGGACAATCGTCATTGAGGTGACTTTATATCTCTTTTTATGTTTGTTTGCATGAGCTCGTTGGATTGGTTTGTTTGAGTTGCATGCTTGTTTGCAGACATGCTGTAATCTATATTGTGTGCCTAAGTGTATTATTTGCTTATGAGCTGGATGTTGGATTTGTTATGGTTTATAACATGTGTGATTTTGGGTGTTTTGTGTGATGTGTTGTGGGTCGGAGACCCGGTGATCTGTTTAAGCTGTTTATCACACAACCCTGTTAAATCACAATCTCTTGGCACATGAACTCATAATTTGTGATTAAGAATAATGTACAATAGAAGTTAGGCTACTGTGTGCTGATGACCGGTTGTTTCGAGCGGGAAGTGATACCCCTCGGGTTTGCTTGCGGATTGGCAAGTGTTATGCGGATTTGCATATGGGTCTGTAATGACCGGTTCTACCTCCCTCCTTCTACCTCCCCCTTTCTACCTCCCTCTTTCTCTCTGTCTCTCTCTCTCTCTGGATGTGTTTGGGCTTCGTGCCTGGTTTATTTGGGCTTCGTGCCTGGTTGTCTCATGAGACGGGACCGAGCTCGACGCACACAGTAGGGGGCCCTGAATAATAAAATATTAATAAGGAAACTTAACACACGTCAGATGGAGAATAACAAACTGTTTGCTTGATTGTGTGGGCATGTTAGTACTGGTTGTTGTATGTTTGCATGCATGTCTTGTTGCTCTTCTTTCCATTCGGACTTGATCTGCACACTCTCATAATTAGACTTATATTGTTCACTGAGTAGGCGACTCACATAATCGCCAACGTTGTTTTTCAGACTTTAGATAGCGTGCAGTCACTTTCCTTCCTTCCAGAGTACGGACGTGGTTATCTCAGCAGGTAGCTGTGCTTGATCTCCCGGTTGGATCCATAGAGTCGGCATGCAAGTTGTTTTGATTCTCTTATTTTTACTCCGTTTGTTCTTTCCGCTGCATTGAACTTTTTATTGAGATGTCACATTTGATTTTGGATTATTTTGTCGGCGGATTGCCGGGATTTACTATTGATGATGTATCGGCAGGATGCCGGGTTTGATTTGTGGCTTGTTAAGCCGGGTTGTTTTGTACTTTATGACATCTCGTTTTTACTAAAAAATTTTGGATATTGTTGTTATTGTTAGTAATATGCCCAAAAGCCAATCTATGGATGATTGTATTCATGTATACATATTTGAGGTTATGCCTATATATATGATTATGAGATAATCGCTTGCACATATATATAACCCCAGTGTATATGTATTTGATATGTATATTCTTAAAAGTCCCTAGTCGTTTATTATTATGGTTGGGTTGTAATAATAAAATAAGACTAGCGTATGTTGAGGATTGTATGAGTTACGAATTCTACATACGGGTACAAGATGGGGATCTTGTTGACCGGACCGACCCAGATAAGAACGCTACATGGAACGTTATATGTATGTCGATAGCGTTTCTTATAGATGTATTCTCCTCCGACCTGAGATCATCAAGGTATCCAACATATGAATCATGTACTTTTGATATTATTCCTAGTCATCCGTAACTGGTGGACATAAGGGTAATCATTGGGTATATGACGAGTATGTAGTGGGTTTTGATTGATCAAGAGGGGATTCGTCCGACCTATATAACGGGTATATTATCGAGTAGGTTTCTTGATAGAGTTGAACTGTTAAATGCATGGCCATGCTCGGATAGGGTGATATGATGATATCACGGGCATCCAATTTATACAGTTAACTCGAGGATCAAGAAACCGATATTAGACATATACGAGATTGACGTTTCCATGTCTCGGTCTAATCTTGATAATGGGACGATAGGACGATGACATATTCTGAGGCATAGTGAATCAGTTCTAATCTTGTCGTTCGGGTAGCAATGATGTGTTGCTAGACGCCGCTCTTTGTTTATGATTGTAGAAATGAGATTTTACAATCATTGCCGGACGTTACAAGTACCTACAGGGTCACACACATAGAACCGATGATTCGAGCAGATGGTTGAACTGTGGTTGGACCGGGTGTGGTTGGATCGCGGTTGGACCGTGGTTTGACTAGGGTCGTTTTTGGGATGGTTTGATTCACTAAGCATCAGATTAGTGGAGTCTTTAATGCAGCCATGTGATGAATATTCCCACTAAGTGTTAGTGGAAACATGTTGGCTATGTTGGCCACTTTGTTTTGCCTTTATAAGTTGGCATACACATGGTTGTGTATGGGCATTATGGATGTGTGGGGATAGGCATTGTGAGCTGACTACTCTACCTCTCTCTCACGTTTTTGGCCCCCCCCTCCCCTCTCCTGCTTTTGTGTGTTGTTTTTCATGCTACTCACACATCCTCTCAACCTCTCTTCTTCTTTGTGAAAGAAGGAAGAGAACAAAACACCCAAAAACACCACATAGTTGTAGCTCCCATTTTGTTGCTAGCACATCAAGAGGGAGTGCTCGTTCTTGGATTCGTGGGACGTTTCCGGGAAGATCACGGTTCGTGTGGATACCGTAGAGGAGCAGGGCTTCTTCTTGCTCTTACTGATTCTACACAACTATTAGGTGAAAGACCCTAATCTTACAGGTACGTAAAATTTTGTTATACGGTTTACTAGCTTCACATGTGTTCTTGGTTGTTTCCCTTGTCTTCCGCTGCATATCTCCGCTTCTATATGAATGTCATATAGCCTAGGGAAACTTACAGTGGTAGCGGAGCAACTTGTGACGCTCTTAAACCGTGTAAATGATGCATATGCGATATGATCATCTAAGCATGTGTAGGAATCAACTTGTATATGTGATATGCTAGGTGATTTTGAATATGATGTGTTTTGTGGTTATCAAATGATATGCTAAGTTTTGTTTTGGTATATATGATTTGCCATGCAAATATGTGCATAGGTTTGGTATGTTTTGAGTAAATATGCATGATATGTTTTATGTGATATAGCATGATCATGCCATATTGTGTTCAATTGAGTATATGAGATATGCATGTTGATTTGTCAAAAGTGTTTTGACAAGCTCTTGATTGGTATGAGATATCAATTAAGGTGTTTATGGTAGTAGATCGAAGAGTTCGATTAATGAAAACCGAGTGTCGGTTTGTGTTTTGAACGATTGTCGTTCAAGGGTTGTATGGCCAAAACATCGATGTTGGTGTGACCAAACATCGATGTTGGCATGGCTTGAGGATTGGCCGAACCTTCAAAACATCGATGTTGTGTCACCAACATCGATGTTTAGATGAAGCTAGAATCGGCCGAATCTTCAAAACATCGATGTTGTGTGACAAAACATCGATGTTCTCATGCAGGTGCTCAACAACATCGATGTTGTAAGTGACAACATCGATGTTATTTTGCTTCGGCCAAATTGAATAAATTTCCAGAACTCGGAAAACATCGATGTTTGTTTTTACAACATCGATGTTATAAGGTTCAAGAAGTTTAAACATCGATGTTCCAATCCAACATCGATGTTATTATGCTACTGCCAAATTTTGAACTTTAAGGGTACTCAAAACATCGATGTTGTAATGTCCAACATCGATGTTTTTGAGACTCGGCCAAATGGTTTGGAGTTCAAGCACTCAAAACATCGATGTTGAAATTGCAAACATCGATGTTTTTGAGCTACGGCCAATTTGTTGGGAAAGTTGGACTTTCACAACATCGATGTTTTTGGTTTAAACATCGATGTTTACTTGTCACAACATCGATGTTTTTGTGAAAACATCGATGTTCACTTGCATTTGTTTTCAAATTTGCTTAACATCAATGTATGTTTAAATGATTATATGCATGAGATGTATGAACATATGTTGATGAAAATAATTAAGTTCTTAGTTGCCTTCCATGATGAGCACTAATCATTGCTTAGATCAACACTAGGTAGGTTTTGCCCTAGCAAAGGTGCCTATGTTTATCCTAGCAAGGTTCGAGAGGATAATTGTAATATCCCGATTGCTTGTTGTGGGTGAGAACTTAACTAGGTTACCTTAATAGGATTAAGAACCTAGAGGCAAGGGTTGAGGAATGTCTATAAGATAGACTTGGACAAGGTGTTGTTCACTCAACTATCCAAGAGTTGCATAGAGATGTAATTGACAAGAGTTGTCTACCTAAATAGCTATGATGTAGGTGATCAGCCCTAGCTGACTTATGTTGTAGTGAAATGTGGATCTTGGCCTACTTGTTATCATTTTACTGATTCTTAGTAGGAGCATCATTTAATTAAATTCCTTGTTAAATGATTTATGTATGCATGACTCTTATTTGTGTGAGTTGATCTTTGTTGTAGAATTACCATGGCACAAAACACAGGTACACTATCATTGCGATCTGTCCTTGAGAAGGACAAGTTGAATGGGAATAACTTCCTATCTTGGTATCGCAATTTGAGGATTGTCCTCAAACAAGAAAAGAAGCTGTATGTCCTTGAAGGGCCAGTTCCGATTGAACCGGCGCCTTCTGCACCCAGGGCAGAACGGGATGCTTATAAGAAGCATCTCGATGATGCATTGGATATAGCATGTTTGATGCTGGTAACCATGGACTCGGGGCTTCAGAAGCAACACGAGAAAATGGGGGCGTTCGATATGATCGAACACCTTAAGATGCTCTTTCAAGAGCAAGCTAGGCATGAGAGGTATGAGACCTCTAAAGCCTTATTCCAATGCAGGATGGCCGAATCATCACCCGTGAGACCTCATGTGCTGAAAATGATCGGATTCATTGAGAGCCTTGAGGGTCTCGGATTTCCTTTGCCAAAGGAGATGGCTGTAGACTTAATCCTGCAATCGTTGCCGGACAGCTACGGCCAATTTGTCATGAACTTCAACATGAACCATCTTGACAAATCCTTGTCCGAGTTGCTCAATATGTTGGGAACAGCAGAGCTACAAATGAAGGCAAGTAAGTCCAACATATTGATGATTGGCAAAGGCAAAGGAAAGGGTAAAGCAAAGTTCGACAAGAAGAAGAAGAGTGCCAAAAAGTTTGGTGCAAGTGCTTCTTCTAGTGATCACAAGCTTAAACCCAAGGGTGGAGTTGCTAAGGATGGACATTGTTTCCATTGCAACAAACCGGGCCATTGGAGACGCAACTGCCCAGTTTACCTAGAAGAGGTAAAGAGGAACAAGAAGGGAAGTGAGACTTCTACTTCAGGTATATTCGTTATAGAAGCTAATATTTCTACTTCTGCATCATGGGTATTAGATACCGGATGTGGTTCTCACATTTGTGTAAATGTGCAGGAACTAAGAAGGAGTAGAAGATTGGCGAAGGGTGAGATAGACCTACGTGTGGGGAATGGAGCAAGAGTTGCTGCATTAGCCGTAGGGACTTATTTTCTATCTTTACCTAGTGGCTTGGTGTTAGAACTTGATGATTGCTATTTTGTACCTTCTATTAGCAGAAATTTGATTTCTGTATCTTGTCTTGACAAGAAAGGATTTTCATTTGTAATAAAGAACAAATGTTGTTCAATTTATTTCAATGATGTATATTATGGTGGTGCAAGTTTAAGCAATGGATTGTATGTTCTAAACCTTGAGATGCCGATCTATAACGTTAGTACCAAGAAGGTTAGGTTGAACGATTCTAACGAAACGTATCTTTGGCATTGTCGACTAGGCCATATAAACGAGAATCGCATTGCTAAGCTCCATAAAGATGGACTATTAAACTCATTTGATTTCGAATCATTTGAGACGTGTGAATCTTGTTTGTTAGGCAAAATGACGAAGGCTCCTTTTACCGGTAAAGGTGAAAGGGCTTCGGACTTGCTAGGTCTCATACATACCGATGTATGCGGACCAATGTCGACACAGGCTAAGGGCGGTTTTCAGTACTTCATTACATTTACTGATGATTTCAGTAGATATGGATATGTGTATCTAATGAGACACAAATCCGAATCCTTTGAAAAGTTCAAAGAATTCAAGAATGAAGTACAAAATCAACTCGGTAAAAGTATTAAGATGCTTCGATCAGATCGAGGTGGTGAATACTTGAGTCGAGAATTTCTTGATCATCTAAAGGGTTGTGGTATAGTATCACAGCTTACTCCACCGGGTACGCCACAATGGAATGGTGTATCCGAAAGGAGGAACAGAACCTTATTGGACATGGTTCGTTCAATGATGAGTCAAGCTAACCTTCCTTTATCCTTTTGGGGACATGCATTGTTGACTGCTGCTTATACACTAAACAATGTTCCATCTAAATCGGTCGAAAAGACACCATATGAGATATGGACTGGGAAGCGTCCAAGATTGTCTTTTATGAGGATTTGGGGCTGTGAGGCTTACGTAAGACATGAAGCTTCGGATAAGCTCGGCCCTAAATCCGAGAAGTGCCTGTTTGTAGGTTACCCTAAGGAAACCAAAGGGTGTTACTTCTATACTCCCACCGACAACAAAGTGTTTGTTGCTCGGACTGCGATTTTTCTAGAAAAAAAGTTTATTTCTAGAGGAATCAGTGGGAGGCAACTAGAACTCGAAGAAGTTTGAGATCTAGAGACTGAGATGGAAGAAGGACAGGAACCACAAGGTGTTGTGGATGAGAATCCTGTTCCTGTAACACATGGACCACGTAGGTCGGATAGGATTCGGCATGAGCCCGAGAGATATGGATTTCTCGTGACTCATACCGGTGATGTGATGCTTATAAATGAGGATGAGCCCACTACCTATCAGCAGGCCGTTACGGGTTCGGACTCCCAGAAGTGGCTAGAAGCCATGAATTCGGAAATGGAATCCATGTATGAGAACAAGGTATGGACCTTGGTCGAGCCACCAGAAGGGGTAAAACCCATAGGGTGCAAATGGGTCTTTAAGAGAAAGACCGACATGGATGGTAATGTGATTACCTATAAAGGGCGATTGGTTGCGAAGGGTTTCAAACAAGTTCATGGTATTGACTATGATGAAACCTTCTCACCGGTTGCTATGGTTAAATCCATCCGGATTCTATTGGCTATAGCTGCATATCATGACTATGAGATATGGCAAATGGATGTCAAAACCGCTTTCCTTAACGGAAATCTCTTAGAGGATGTGTACATGACACAGCCTGAGGGTTTTGTCGATCCAAATAATGCCAATATGGTATGCAAGTTGCAAAAGTCCATTTATGGACTTAAGCAAGCTTCAAGGAGTTGGAATCTTCGTTTTAATGATGTAATCAAAGAGTTTG